>JAOTOM010001749.1:20000-78562 GCA_034440615.1 Ashinkailepas kermadecensis | reverse complement strand
TTTTCCTCCTGTAGAGAACGCTGCGCCATAACAGCCTCCGTACTGGTCCCAGTGCTGGGTACCAGTACCAGTCGGCGTTTTGAATATTCATGCTCTGTTGCAGGAGCCGCTGCCGACACGCCGGCGGTCAAGCCCTCGTTGGTCAGCTGCCTGCAACGTCGCCTTCACGGCGCGATTGCACCGTTCTACTGCCCCAGATGCTGCCTGTTGGTAGTCTGGGGCCCGGATATGACTTACACCCACACTCTGCAGGTAATTTCTGAGAAAAATGTATAGGTAGTACGTGCCGTTGTCGGACAGCAATTCCCTGGGGTATACTTGGCGTGACGCCAAGACCTCGATACATTCAATACACACGTGACAGTTTGGCTCCGAGCGAAATCCAGCGTCTGCCTACTTGGGAGAAGTCGGCTGCCAAGACCACGGCATATCGCTGAGCGTGGGCTGCATCCATAGGTCCAATAAAGCCCAGCCCTACCTTGTTCCAGGCTGCCGCTGGTAAAGACGCTGAATGCATTGGAGTATGTCGAAGTACCGCCGTCTCATCCATACACAGTGGCGCAGACTTCACAGCTCTTTCCTCCACCATCTCGATCAATGCCAGACCACCAATATAGCTCCTGCAGGCGCTGCTTGCATCTGACGATGCTCTGGTGTCACTGATGTGCCGGCTGGGCAGTCTGAGCGAAGCAGACTTTCTGGAACGATTAGGCAATCGCCGCGCACATCCATACCTCTGCACAGTGAGTTGATCCCTGAGGTGGAAGAATGGCTGAAGGTCAGGCGAGCAGTCGCTCGGCCTACGAGACCACGGACGCGATACATGATCACGCAACACGATCTTCACTTATAGCCGCCACCAACTCTTCATCGATTGCTGCCGGACGGTCTCTTGCTGTAGCGATACATTTGTATTTGTCATTCCGGCAGTCGCGACAACCCATCTGCAGGACGTACACCTCCATTCACACACTAAACTGTGAACGAGTACTCCATGAGCCAGTCTGACCACTTTGTTATCCTCATGGCAGCTTGGGCGACACCCGGTGACATCAGCGGTGTCTGCAATGCCATATGGTCAAGTCGCAGACAACTGCTGATTCCAGAGATACTTCCTCCATTTCGCCACTGTCCACACAACCGCCAGCGCCTCTCTGTCATACTGCAGCGCCTCTGGGCTTGGTTTAGCGTGCGCAACGTGAATGCTACCACCCTATCTTCCTCTGAGTTAGGCTGAGACAGCACCCCACCCAGGCCCACATCGCTTGCATCCAAAGTTATGACTGTGGAAGCTGAGGGTCGTAAATGGTGACTCCGCGACTGCCTGGTACAGCACGTCTCCCTTTGAGCACTGCCGCGAGCTCCTCTATCCACTTGAACGGCATCGCCTCCTTCAGCAGCATCCTCCTCGGTGGCTCCATGAGGGTGCTGTATCCAGGCACGAAACGAGAGCAGAAGCCCAACAGCCCAGTAGTGACTGGAGCTCTTTCGTCCTGACGCCTAATGTCCTAACGCCCTAGCCCGCTCTGGGCTCACCGAGACTCCCGCCGAGGACACGGTAAACCCAAGGAAATTCGCAGCCGTCTGTCTCAGCGTGTATTTTCCATGTTTAGTGTTACCCTGTGTTCCCGCAGACGAGTTAGAAAATCTGCCAATCGCTCCTAGTCGCCGCACAGACGAGGACATTTCCCGGGTACCTGCACCTGCACTGCTTCAGAATTTCTTCCATCGCCTTCTGAATTGTCATCGGTAAGCCCTTGGTCCCATGCGGACAGCGACAACACGAAAACAGACCTTAGTGACATACAAACGTTGTTAATGGTTGTTACTCCGAGTGTAACTCCAGCTGGTGATTTGCAACTTTTGGGTCCAGACATGACAACACTGTTACTCCTTGCATCTGCTGAAACGTGTTCTGCATCAGTTATAAATTATTCGCGAAATAGGGTGTAATATACCACTTACTGAACACTGAATCGACATCCTTCCAAAAGGGGACGAGTGGTCTAGGGGTAAGATGCTCGTCTCACAATCGAAAGGTTGTGGGTTCGAGTCTCACCTGTCGCTACTCTCCGCCCGCGACCAATCGGCGTGAGAGATTGGCGACGCTACGTGACTCAACGGTTGACGTGTCGTAAAACCAATAACCAACCAACCAACATCCTTCCAAAAGAAGTATTGACATCTTGCCTATTGGTGCGTGTTTGTGGAAGTCTTCATGCCTCGTTTCGAAGTATCCCGTCTATAGATATCATACTTTTGCCCATCGTAACGGGATCCGGCATCGTGATAACGAACATCGCGTATCGCAATTCCAGGCGAATGGATTACCTATGATGTGCAATGTTATGTTATACAATGCCAGTTTATAGAATAGCTGTTTGTATGGTTATCGTTGCTATCGTTGTCCCCAAATTAGATAGCTTTCAAAACACGCAAAACGGGAAGTCATGTGTACGCAATTATCTCAAAACTGAGGAGATCGTGATGGACCAAACCTGACACTTCAGATTGGAGGTTTGGTCACGCTGGGAACTATTTCAGCCTGGAGATTTCGTCAACCTGGCACTTGGGTGACCAAATATCCAGCTTCCATATCTCCTCAATTGGCTGCAATTGTGCGACGGACAAAACACGATCAGTCTGCAACAGGGTTCGATTTATACTTCGCAATCCTAGATGTGAAGAATGGGCGCTACATGGCCAATGAAGTTGATGCGCCCTAAAGCCCAAATAACTAACAAACTAAACTTAGATGTGAAGAGGAAAATGATTTGCTCGTCTAATCGGATACTTGTTTTCAAAACTGTGACATCATAATCTCTGTGCACTTTCCAGGGAATCTTGAGAACTCTATCACAGAGCAGCTGATTGTCAAACAGCTCCATTTAACCTTTAAATGAGGAAGGTGAGAGGATAGTGCTCTGAATAAGAAAAATGCTTAAACAGGCTATCATTCTAGCCCTGGTCTTCAGCGCTGCTGAGTGTCCAACACCCATTAATGAGCAAAGATTGTTTTTGTGTTTATGTGGGCACCTTGAACAGGTTCAATTTTAGGTAGGGTAGGGTAGGATAGTTTGGGGGAGGTGCAGGTTAGGTCAAGACGTCTACATGAAGTAAATTCATTAAATCAGGGATGATGTACAATCACTCCACTGATATTTGAGGGCCGCGTGGCATGAACGAAGTGGAATAGACGAGTGGTGTAGTTGCTAAGGTGCATCAATAATCTTAATGAAACTATGGGTTTTAATCCAACAGCCCACTCCGAGTAGGATGTCTTATTCTTCCTTTGCGTATACAAGTGTTTATCCTAACAAGATAATTGCAGCGCCCATACCATCGTCAGTCAAACAGTGAAATGCAAACAAAAGTCAGTCAGAATGACATGCCACGAGGTTCGGTACAAGTGTGATACCATACCGTCCTACGATTATCATTTAAGTGGTATTGGTATATTTTTATTATGCATTATCCTTTGATATTTCTTTGTCATTTGTCTGCTGTATTAGTATTTACATGACCTATCATTAGCGGATCACTGTACGGCTGAATCCCCTCTCCGTTCAAGTTAGGTCGTGTGTTCCAGTGTTGGTACCAGCTAGATTATCCATCAATATAGCGAGACATCAAATCATATGAACTTTTTTTGGTGTTGGAGTCCACATATGCATCTTCTATTGCCGTCAAACTTCACAGTATCTAATGCCTCTCTGAATGTTGGGCGCTGTATGACCGACGCAGTCGATGCGACCCGAAACTCCAATAACCAACCAACCAACGCTCTGAATGTGTTTTGAAAAGTTGTCCACCGCTGCAACAGTCTCTTTACGTATATATTCGTTTCTCAGAGGCGGGACTACGGTTCCAACGAATTCGCGACCTTGGAAGCTTTGGCAACATCTCGTGCCAGCGATGCCACTGACAGGCAGCCACCGCCACATCTTCGGGATCATCAGATGACGATTTGGCCTCAGCTGACGGCGCCGACATCAACCAGCCAGGCGATGACGACTCGGCCTCTTCGTCAGCGACTGCCACCGATCCTGCTCCGGTCCCCACCTGCCCGCCAGCCTCTGTCGGCAACTCTCCTGTCTCACCATCAACCGCTGCCGCCACCAGCCTGCCTCGTTAACCCATCTGGTAGCCGTTGGTGTCAGCCATGGAACTCTGGCCCCTACCTGCCCGCCAGCCTCTGTCGCCAACCCTCATGCCGTACCATCAACCGCTGCCCCCATCCAACCTGTCCCACGATCAACCAATGACGTCAAGCGACTTGTCCCTCCATCAATGAATCATCCTTTGACCGTTTCCGTTGATCATGCGCCATCTGCACTCCTACCAGTCCGTGCTTACAGCAGTTTTTCCTCCTCCTCAACCCGTCCACCACCCGCTGCTATAACCTACCCCGCTACGTCTTCAACCCACCCACCAACCGTCACGACAATCTACTCTGCCCGTCCGTTTGCCAAGCGCCCGAGAACCATATCATCTGTCCGTGCTTCACCGGCACCAGCCTGCCCGCCAGCCAATCCCCCACCACTCATCCTGTCCCTGCATCAGTTTCGCACTCTTTGCCATTCGTTCGTTCTACGCCGTCTGCACACATACTGATGGCCCTGATGGCAGCCGTTTTGTCTTGTCCTCAACCCACCCATCAACAGAGCGTGAAGCTATCGAAGTTATATTTGGGTAGAATGGTGGTCCCGACCTTCATGTATGGTTATAAGTATCGTGTGTGGACATAAATGAAGTGAAAACATTGTTGTAACGCATATTTTGATTGATGCCTGTAATTAACTGTGTGCTATACAGTGCGTGTGCGCGCTTGTGCTCGTGTGTGCGCGCTTGCCCGTTTACGTGAATAATGTGCTTGTGAAACATTGATCATGTATGTACTAACCTCGAAAGCTCTTGTGTACATTCTTTGAGTTGTAAAGCATCTGAATCGCTCATTGTTGAGGAGCAAGCTGAGCTACTTGGCGGAAAATTCATGTCACATGTACCTCAATGTTCGTCTGAGACTTCCTATTTGCGTCAGATATTCAAGAGCGTGCAGTGACGCCTAACATAACAGCATGATAATACCGCGAAACGTCTATGGGATAAGCGCATCCGACTGAAGCGAAGAATGCGCTCGATCGCATTTGACTGTTTTTTGTATGTGCAATCTACCACGGCGAAAGATGCAACCGCGTTTAGCGTACGTGACTGTTTTTCATGTACCACACCATGGTGATCGAAAATGGAAGTGAAGTCCAGATATGCGTAATAAGTGGACGGCGAAACAGGCAACGAGTTGTTATAATTTGCATTGAAGGTACACTAATTGTCAAGCCTATGTCAAATTCAGTACTTCTGGACAACTTGTTTTCTTCCGATCGTTAAGTGAATCTTGACCGGTCGTGACGACTGTAGTGCGGCGGTTGGTTGGTCTTAGGTCTTCGTCGTAGGTCATGGACCTCTGAGCCGACGGAGGGGATTTAGGACGTGCGTCACCCTTGGGTCGGCTTTGGCTCACGCTGATTGAGAGTGGTCCAGAGCAGCTGCCCTCGGGTCGATGAGGAGAGCCCGAGCCGAGCCAGGAGGCGGCCCTGACCGACGAGGAGGGTTTTTCGTGCAACGTAAAGGGCCCTTAAGCCCATGGTGTGTCCCCGGGCTGCCTCATCATACATTGGATACACCGCCACCACCCTATCTAGACGCATCTCTATGCACCTCCAAGAATGGGCACAACGAAAGCACACCATGTCGATGCACAACACGAAACTTACCCGATCCATAATGATCAAGAATACCACCATATTGACCCGATGTCGCAGGGTACCAAAACTAAATTATCTTAGAGGCAGCTTTCATCCGTGAAATGGATCCGATAATTAAACGACAGCTCAGCATGAGAGATACGCTGTCTCATTATGATTGGCACCCCGCCACCCACGCATAGGACTGTTACTACGTACCCTCTGTACATACTTTGTGCACTGTATGTATTTACTGTTGCAGCTGATTCCGCAAATGAAATCGATCTTTCTTGACATTCATTGATACGTTACATACTACGATGCGACACAGGTGACTTTCCACCACGTGCTTCTGTTCATGTGGAAGGCATTCTCCCTTCCCCATTACTACCATAAATAGCACATGTGAGTACTGACGGCATATTCGAATGGAAACATGAAAGACAGCCGGTAGTCTGGCGTCGGGACCGCGTCTTGGTTTCAAATTGCATCAACCCACCTTTGTGACCACCCACGGTACATACAAAATTCATGGCATCGCTCACCCCGGCGACAGGCGGTCTGCTGACGGCGGCCGTCACCGTTAATCCCGGAATATGCCATGAATGCTCACCACTGGACGCTACGGACTGATTGCCACCCACCGAGCTGACCGAATGCTGTCGCCGCTACTGCTCAGCAGGGTGCCGCTTGTACACAAATACACATATATATATATATATATATATATATATATATATATATATATATATATATATATATATATATATATATATATATTGTGTTAACCGTGTCCATATCGGTTTGTATAGCGACCGTTGTATACCGCAAGTAGTAACATTTTCACATTATATATACTTTTATAATTCATAATTCAACGCGTACAATATAACAATTGGTGAATGCGCAATGCAGCACTATCCACACAATGTGTTTTGCCTTCAAATGAGTGCAACTATCAATCATCGTTCGTATTTCACCAACAGTTCGTCTTCTGAGTTCTGGTTACGCATAGTCAAAGAAAGAAAATAAATTATATTTATGATCACAAGGCAAACAAAATGCATGAACTACGGAATTGCGGCGCGCCGCTGGGTTAGCTCATTCGTTGGGAGAGCGCTGATCTTGCGGATGTTGTCGAACCCGCCCTGACAAGGCGGCTCCACTTTTCTTATGCGCCTCGCGCGGTCCACGTGTGAACCATCTGGAAAAGTACGCTAGTAAGCAGCTCTCGGCTCTTCCTGGCCACTAGTAAGCAGCAAGCATAGGCGAACCGAGGGGATTTCCCCTCTCCTCCCTTAGCAGCCAAAAATATACTAGATCAAACAAGAAATTTTGAGATCTTCACCATGCAAAACCAAACGTTTTCAGCGTGCGAAGCGCGCCGAAAGCGGTCTCTGTTTCATGACATTTTTTTCTGGTTGCCCCCTGAAGAAAATCCTGGTGCCTCCCTGGCAGCCAGGAATAATCGCATTTAGCCTGTCGGCCGTACCCACGTGGCACTGCCGGCACGCTTAACCTTGGCCGCAAATCGTCTTTTGAATTGGGAGTGAACAAGCGGCGGAACAGCGCATTTTCGACTGCATGTGATGGTGCCTTCAAAAAGCTGTGATGGTGCCTTCAAGAAAACGTTTGGTTTTGCATGGTGAAGATTGCAAAACTTCTTGTTTGATCTAGTATATTTTTGGTTGCTAAGGGAGGGAGGGGAAGACCCCCTCGGTTCGCCTCTGTTTGCTGCTTACTAGTGGCCAGGAAGAGTCGAGAGGCGCTTACGAGCGTACTTTTCACATGGTTCATAAATTGACGAGGAGCATTTATATATATATATATGTTTTACACATTGAGTGTTGAAGAGCAGAGCACATTGAACTTTAGCATGTTTTCTGTCTAGGTTTTCGATTGATCGTATTGTTTTCTTCGTTTCGTGAGTAAATAGCTGGTAAATTATTTCACCAAGTAACATACATAGTTGCATTCCGTTATTGACGTTTCGGATTCAAACATTAATCCATTTTAAAAACCACCGCTCTGCACAATGCAAATAAACACACACATGTATGGTTTTAAAACATCAATTGAGCACTGGTTTCACACAAGCTATTCTTGCAACATCATCTTACATTTCGTCGATTCCTGAAGGGCCACTCACAAAACAAGTATGTTCTCGTCTGAACTATTTACAATAAACATGAAGCACTGTATCGCAATTGCATCCCGACGTTTTTGCCTCCCCCTACCCTCCACACTTCGCCCTTTTTCGTTTTGCATTATTCCAGAGTGACAACGTGACGTGTGTGCTGACTTGTTTGCTTATTTCTGGTGTGTTCACGTATGTACAAAGACTTGAGCACCATGGACATGTTCGGTCCGAGCAAGACGTGATGATGGTGGTGTTGTTGGTAAGGTGTTCTCGTGTTAGCAGTGTTTGGTGGCAGTTTGTCATGTGTTCTTTTGGTGCTCCATCTCTGAGATGCATTGTTAGTCTTCTCGAAAGGGAGGTTGTGGTGGCACCAATGTAGCTTACTGCACGAAGCCTACAGTCTTCGTATGGGCGAAGTTTTGCCCGGACCGAATACGTCTCATGGTGCTCGAGTCTTTGTACATACGTGAACACACACCAGAAATAAACAAACACGTCAGCACACACGTCACGTTGTCACTCTGGAATAATGCATGACCAAAAAGTTCGAAGGGGAGGAAATAACGTTGGGATGTAAATGCGATCCCAGTGCTTCATGTTGATTGTAAATAGTTCAGATGAGAATATATTTGCTGTATGAATAGCCCTTCAGGAATAGACGAAATGTGAGATGATGTTGCCAGAGTAGCTCGTGTGAAGCCATATATATATATATATATATATATATATATATATATATATATATATATATATATATATATATATATATATATATATATATATATATGTATAACATCGGCTACTCCCAAATCGACCTGGGCTATTTACTTATCTGCATTGAGCATGTAGTGCAAACTTCCTGAACAGTGTGCATACCAACAAGGAGTTTCTCCTCTTGTCTTCAGTGTACCATCAATTTCTTAGTAGCGAACGATTAAGTCGCAACACAAGATCGCTTAAAATGGAGTTATTTGAAATGATTGCTTAAATCGGACATGGGATGTCGTAAGACGGAGGCGGTCCGTCTGATTTCCGAGGTCGGTGGGAGCCCTGTTTAAGTGCAGATATGCCGGGCATAGATTGTGGTAGAACCACGTAGGCCTGAAACATGTCGATTAACACGCGCCCTGGAGGGCCCTCGGAAAATTACGCGCACAGGAGGACCTCAGGTCACCTATGTAGCAGCACTTTATCAGGTCAGTTACCTGTCCCAGTTACCAGAACCTGGCCGCCCGCCTGACTGCTCCGTCGGAAGCCTCGGCACAATCGGCTTCGCGAAGAAGGGAGTGAAGTACATGAATAAAGTATGTGGAAGCGCTTGGGTACACGATGACAAACAGTAGTTTCAGAATGTGCAGGGGAGTAACATGCAAAACGACATCAATCGCATGACAGTCATTTGCATTGATGACAACATTCCAGTTGACCAAGTTTGGTTCCATTAACCTGTCATGAACTTGACCTGACTTGACCTCGGTGACCCTAACATGACGTTGAAACTATAAACATAATAATATACATGAAACAAGTCGCTAGTGTTGCGAAGAACACTTCCCTTTGCGCGGGAAGCGCATCAGCGCCGGTTTCTGGGGTCTGGCGCTATGAAATGTTTTGACTTTAACGGCACCTAACCCGAAAAATTGTCGCCCGATTTCCGTTTTCTTGCTTTAAACGATTAATCGATAGGTTTCAGGCATAAGTGGTTCTACCACAATCTATGCCCGGCATATCTGCACTTGAACAGCGCTCCCACCGACCTCGGAAATCAGACGAACCGCCTCCGTCTTACGACATCCCTTGTCCGATTTAAGTAATAGTTTCAAATAGCTCCATTTTAAGCGATTTTGTGTTAACCACTGAATCGCCCGCTACTAAGAAATTGGTGGTACACTGAAGACACAAGGAGAAACGCCTTGTTGATATGAACACTGTTCAGGAAGTTTGCACTACATGCTCAATGCACATAGGTAAATAGCCCAGGTCTCTTTGACGATTTGGGACTAGCCGATGTTACATATGTATATATATATATGTATATATGCACGGCTTCACATGATTCCAGAGTGACAACGTGACGTGAGTGCTGACGTGTTTGTTTATTTCTGGTGTGTGTTCACGTATGTACAAAGACTCGAGCACCATGAGACGTATTCGATCCGGGCAAGACTTCGCCCGTACGAAGACTGTAGGCTTCGTGCAGTAAGCTACATTGGTGTCACCACAACCTCCCTTTCGAGAAGAATAACAATGCATCTCGGAGATGGAGCACCAAAAGAACACATGACAAACTGCCACCAAACACTGCTAACACGAGAAAACCTTACCAAGAACACCACCATCATCACGTCTTGCTCGGACCGAACATGTCCATGGTGCTCAAGTCTTTGTACATTCGTGAACACACCAGAAATAAGCAAACAAGTCAGCACACACGTCACGTTGTCACTCTGGAATAATGGAAAACGAAAAAGGGCGAAGTGTGGAGGGTAGGGGGAGGCAAAAACGTCGGAATGCAATTGCGATCCAGTGATTCATGTTTATTGTAAATAGTTCAGACGAGAACATACTTGTATTGTGAGTGGCCCTTCAGGAATCGACGAAATGTAAGATGATGTTGCAAGAATAGCTTGTGTTCAACACTCAATGTGTAAAACTATATATATATCCACGAGGAGCGTATATATATATATATATATATATATATATATATATATATATATATATATATATATATATATGCTCCTCGCGCGGTCAATTTATGAACCATCTGGAAAAGTACGCTCGTAAGCGGCTCTCGACTCTTCCTGGTCACTAGTAAGCAGCAAACAGAGGCGAACCGAGGGGGTCTTCCCCTCCCTCCATTAGCAACCAAAGATTTACTAGATCAAACAAGAAGTTTTGCAATCTTCACCATGAAAAACCAAACGCTTTCTTGAAGGCACCATCACATGCAGTCGAAAATTCGCTGTTCCGCCGCTTGTTCACTCCTAATTCAAAAGACGATTTGCGGCCAAGGTTAAGCCTGCCGGCAGTGTCACGACGGCCGACAGGCTAAATGCGATTATTTCTGGCTGCCAGGGAGGCACCAGGATTTTCTTCAGGGGGCAACCAGAAAAAATGTCATGAAACACAGACCGCTTTCGGCGCGCTTCGCACGCTGAAAACGTTTGGTTTTGCATGGTGAAGATCTCAAAATTTCTTGTTTGATCTAGTATATTTGTGGCTGCTAAGGGAGAGGAGGGGAAACCCCCTCGGTTCGCCTATGCTTGCTGCTTACTAGTGGCCAGGAAGAGCCGAGAGCTGCTTACTAGCGTACTTTTCCAGATGGTTCACACGTAGACCGCGCGAGGCGTATAAGAAAAGTGGAGCCGCCTTGTCTGGTCGGGTTCAACAACATCCGCAAGATCAGCGCTCTCCCAACGAATCAGCTAACCCAGCGGCGCGTCGCAATTCCGTAGTTCATGAATTTTGTTTGCCTTGTGATCATAAATATAATTTATTTTCTTTCTTTGACTATGCGTAACCAGAACTCAGAAGACGAACTGTTGGTGAAACACGAACGATGATTGATAGTTGCACTCATTTGAAGGCAACACACCTTGTGTGGATAGTGCTGCATTGCGCATTCACGAATTATTATATTGTACGCGTGAATTATGAATTATAAAAGTATATATAATGTGAAAATGTTACTACTTGCGGTATACAACGGTCGCTAGACAAACCGATATCGACACGGTTAACACAATATATATATATATATATATATATATATATATATATATATATATATATATATATATATATGTACACAAATACTGTGTATTTGTGTACAAGCGGCACCCTGCTGAGCAGTAGCGGCGACAGCATTCGGTCAGCTCGGTGGGTGGCAATCAGTCCGTAGCGTCCAGTGGTGAGCATTCATGGCATATTCCGGGATTAACGGTGACGGCCGCAGTCAGCCTGTCGCCGGGGTGAGCGATGTCATGAATTTTGTATGTTCCGTGGGTGGTCACAAAGGTGGGTTGATGCAATTTGAACCCAAGACGCAGTCCCGAGGCCAGACTACCGGCTGTCTTTCATGTTTCCATCCCAATATGCCGTCAGTACTCGCATGTGCTATTTATGGTAGTAATCGGGAAGGGAGAATGCCTTCCACATGAACAGAAGTACGTGGTGGAAAGTCACCTGTGTCGCATCGTAGTATGTAACGTATCAATGAATGTCAAGAAAGATCGACTTCACTTGCGGTATCAGCTGCAACAGTAAATACATATAGTGCACAAAGTATGTACAGAGGGTACGTAGTAACAGACCTATGCGTGCGTGGCGGGGTGCCAATCATAATGAGACGGCGTATCTCTCATGCTGAGCTGTCGTTTAATTATCGGATCCATTTCACGGATGAAAGCTGCCTCTAAGATAATTTAGTTTTGGTACCCTGCGACATCGGGTCAATATGGTGGTATTCTTGATCATTATGGATCGGGTAAGTTTCGTGTTGTGCATCGACATGGTGTGCTTTCGTTGTGCCCATTCTTGGTGGTGCAAAGATGCGTCTAGATAGGGTGGTGGCGGTGTATCCAATGTATGATGAGGCAGCCCGGGGCCACACCATGGGCTTAAGGACCCTTTACGTTGCACGAAAAACCCTCCTCGTCGGTCAGAGCCGCCTCCTGGCTCGGCTCGGGCTCTCCTCATCGACCCGAGGGCAGCTGCTCTGGACCACTCTCAATCAGCGCGAGCCAAAGCCGACCCAAGGGTGACGCACGTCCTAAATCCCCTCCGTCGGCTCAGAGGTCCATGACCTACGACGAAGACCTAAGACCAACCAACCACCGCACTACAGTCGTCACGACCGGTCAAGATTCACTTAACGATCGGAAGAAAACAAGTTGTCCAGAAGTACTGAATTTGACATAGGCTTGACAATTAGTGAACCTTCAATGCAAATTATAACAACTCGTTGCCTGTTTCGCCGTCCACTTATTACGCATATCTGGACTTCACTTCCATTTTCGATCACCATGGTGTGGTACATGAAAAACAGTCACGTACGCTAAACGCGGTTGCATCTTTCGCCGTGGTAGATTGCACATACAAAAAACAGTCAAATGCGATCGAGCGCATTCTTCGCTTCAGTCGGATGCGCTTATCCCATAGACGTTTCGAGGTATTATCATGCTGTTATGTTAGGCGTCACTGCACGCTCTTGAATATCTGACGCAAATAGGAAGTCTCAGACGAACATTGAGGTACATGTGACATGAATTTTCCGCCAAGTAGCTCAGCTTGCTCCTCAACAATGAGCGATTCAGATGCTTTACAACTCAAAGAATGTACACAAGAGCTTTCGAGGTTAGTACATACATGATCAATGTTTCACAAGCACATTATTCACGTAAACGGGCAAGCGCGCATACACGAGCACAAGCGCGCACACGCACTGTATAGCACACAGTTAATTACAGGCATCAATCAAAATATGCGTTACAACAATGTTTTCACTTCATTTATGTCCACACACGATACTTATAACCATACATGAAGGTCGGGACCACCATTCTACCCAAATATAACTTCGATAGCTTCACGCTCTGTTGATGGGTGGGTTGAGGACAAGACAAAACGGCTGCCATCAGGGCCATCAGTATGTGTGCAGACGGCGTAGAAAGAACGAATGGCAAAGAATGCGAAACTGATGCAGGGACAGGATGAGTGGTGGGGGATTGGCTGGCGGGCAGGCTGGTGCCGGTGAAGCACGGACAGATGATATGGTTCTCGGGCGCTTGGCAAACGGACGGGCAGAGTAGATTGTCGTGACGGTTGGTGGGTGGGTTGAAGACGTAGCGGGGTAGGTTATAGCAGCGGGTGGTGGACGGGTTGAGGAGGAGGAAAAACTGCTGTAAGCACGGACTGGTAGGAGTGCAGATGGCGCATGATCAAACCATTAGGGGCAAAACATCATCAGGACCATTAGAAAAGACCATTAGAAATACCATTAGGATTCCTAATGTTTTTTTTTGCAGGTACTGCAAGGATCATTGAGCTATTGTCGCAACGGCGGTACATTATCAGTGCAAAATAAACAGATATGGTCTTTGAAGAAGATACAACATATGGGATAAAATTACAAATATGCATATACAAATTTAACATGTCAGAGATTGCCATTAATTTGCTAAAAAATTATGAAAAATTCGAAGCAACTGGAAGCAAGACCAGACAAATCGTGTCATCGTCTTCGTGCCTACTGAATGACATCACCAAAATAAAATATTGTAATCACTGCGTGGTTTTTTCAATTTACATGGTACTCGCCAAGATAGTCCTCACCTTGCTGGTATTCCCAGGGGTATTCCTGTCGTTCAGCAGGTGGTGAGTGGGGGCGACATTCGCGGTCATTTTGTGCAGCTGTGATTTTCATCTGGTTGGGATCCTGGATTTGACCGTATCTGCCGCCCTACACAGTAAGTAGTGTGAGCTTGAGTTCCTTTTGGGAAGGTACCAAATATCTGTATCAGCATCTGCTCATAGCCGAAGCCTGTATACGGCCTTGGCCGAAACCAACAGGCAGTAATATAACCAAGAAGGGAAGTCAAAGTCAGAGTTGAAGTTGAAAGCAGTGAACATGGTACTGGCAGTGACCTTTTTATGTAATTTTGAAATTATAGGTAGGTAATTAATGGGTGTTTTAAGCACATGCGGTCCCTATTTTTTATCATGCTCCACTTCCAGCCACATTTTCCAATGTCATCCAAACATATTGATATGCAAATTCCGATTCCAATCTCTGAATGATGATCTGCAGAGAACAGAACCAAATGGACATGCTTGGTTTTCACTGCCAGTACACAGCTGGGCATTTGTGCTTTAGGTTGTTTACAAATTCTTGGAATTTGCCATCCAATGTGATGCAGCATTTATGGGTAAATTTGTTTACATTGGCTGTAACAATCACACGATGGGTCCATACTACCCACTGTAATGACAGCATGCAGTCTACCAGCGTATGTAGCGATCGTACATATGAACGGTCTACCTACCGTTCAGCAGTGGAACGTGCATACTTTCTGTACGTATGGGCGGTGCTGGCTGGGGTAGAGTGGAGGCCGATTGTGACCTCATTTGACCCTGAAGACATTGACCTGGGATCATGAAATGTATACTGCAGTGAGTTCACTAGTCATAATTCTGCGAAATTATGTGCTAGTTTCAGATCTTAGGTGGCCGACCCCCCGGTGAATGTTATATGAGAGGAATGTTGACTGGGGATCTTCTGCACTTCCTACAGTAGCATTGCTTGCACTCTAAATGTAATGGAATGTGATGTGTATGGAACCAGGCTGTTGAAATAATCAACTTGAACTGGATATGGATGCAATGTTGCATGGGGTCACAAACCCTCACTGTGAGGTAGGTGTATGACCACTTTGGTTTGAAGATGCCAAAAGTTGAATGCCTGCAGAAAGTGAGAGGTCTTACTATGAAGCAGAGTGAAGCTGTCATGGAACCATCTCAGTGGCTCCAGTTAATCAGAATCCCTTTCAATTGTTTCTGGGACAGGGGCAGATACAAGGGGTGCTGGGGGTATGTGTCCCCAGTGTCCCCTCAGGTTTTCGGCCAGAGTTGCGCATTGAAAGAAGTCTGACCTTCAGTGTGCCCGAGTGCCCCTCATTTTTTTCCCAGCCAGAAGCAACCTTCCAGAGACAAAGTTCCACGATGACAATTCCAAATGGTCCAATTGGACATTCATTGCATGAGTAGGCTTTAATTGAGTATTTCCGTCTTTACTTTCATGGACAAATATTATTACATCAAGCAATTCATATGATAGTGTAAAGTAATCTAAATTGCAACATTAACCAATGGCCCTGACCACTAGCAACTGTGTGATCTGGTTAAAAACGTGACTGCGCCAAGATCCAAACCCACCACCATCCGCACGGAAAATGGACACCCTAGCCAACTGCGCCAATCGTCGACATGATGCTGGTCGAATATGCAATGTAGAGCATGCCAACTGAGGAGATGTTTATTTCCTTGACGATCTCCGATGAAGTTTTGCATGTTCTTTACACACCGCCATTTGTTTATTGGGTGTTTCACTGCACACTTTATGCATGATCACTGCTGATGGTGCTGCCCACACTGTTTTGCTGGTGGGCTGCATAATTGGGAAAGGTCCCAAGTGGTGTGAGTGCTGAACCCAGGTCCTTTAGTACCCAGAGCTGAACACTTTAACCACTTGGCCATCCACACCCCTAAATTTGCAGTTTTAGGGAATGTGCTTTCTTGGAATTTCTTTGTCCAATTCAATGTTTATGAATGTGCTGGACATGATGTAACCACTAATTTTTTCCTGCAAATGCATTCTTTTCAGTTGGGAGGCAAAATAGCACCCAGAAAGAGGCTTGGAGTTTGGTAATGTAGTATAAATAATAACATTCAAAATCATGAAAAAAAAATGTACCAAAGCCTAACCTAACTGAGCCTAACCTACTGTGCAAGAAAGTAAATTATTTTAAGGGTAAATTTTCAAATAATTTATTTCCCAGAAAAATGTTCAGATTATAAAAATTGAAACTAACCTAACATAACCTAGTCTGACTTGTTTTTGAAGAAGCAGGTCTCTGTTTTAATTTTTTTTGTTTAAATTTGCAAGGCAATTTTTGGAAAATGTATCTAGCTTACAACAAAAGCCTAACCCATCCTAACCTAACCAAGCTGAACTACTTTGTTTGCTTCATGGAGGTGAAATGTGTATAAAACTTGTCTCATGGTTACCTTAGACTCCAATACTCCCTATTTATGAACAAGATTAAGATGATGTTGATGTGATCACTCATTCCTCTGCAAATGCTTTTCAGTTGGCAAACAAAATAGGACCAAAAAAGGACTTCAAGTTCCCTTTGGATTCCCTAAGATCCTAACCCAGTCTAACATAACCTAGTCTAGCCTGTTTTTGAAGAGACCTTTTTTGAAGCTTTAAAAAAAATACCTAACCAAACTTAACACCTTCCTTTGCTTTATGGAGGTAAAATGTGTGTAAATCTCACCTCATAAACACCTTAAAGCATGATAATACCAGTTAGGTATTGGTGCCACAAACTTTAAGAAATTTGTTATCCATACTGCTGGCAAGTTTGGCCACTGCAGCTACACACATGCATGCTACCAGCAAAGTACCTCTTGTGTTTGTGCATGGGCACCAAATGGCCCTGTAGTCAGCATGCCCTTAAACCCAAATCGTCAATAAACTCCTGTGTTTGTGCAGGAGCTCAATTGACAGCATGTTCAAAATTTGATAAAATGTTATAATATTTATGATATCATAGCAGCCATGCTTTACATGGATTGATTAACAACCATATTTGCAAGGAGAACAAACACTACAGCAGTCGCTGCAGCTTACTAAAGCAGTTCATTCAGGTCAGTGGTCTCCAGATGCTCTGGAAGATATCCCTGAAATACATACATTTCTTCCCCAAAGTATGTGGATTGTCTGGATGTAAGTTTCTAGAGACATGCAGACCAGAGGCAGCTCCCAGATAATATTTTACCCAGTGTGTGGGTACTTGCGCACTCTTTGATGGTCTCCACTGTGTCTTTGAGGGATGGGGAATCAAAAGGTCTCAGTGAGCAACATAGCACTCTGATCTAACAAAATGTTGAGCCTCATTCTAACAAACATCCTCACTTGTGGGTCTGGATAACAATAAGAATGAGCCAAAGCCAATGGTGCCTGGATGAAATGTGTTTGGAATAGAATGAAATTACAA
Source organism: Ashinkailepas kermadecensis (assembly GCA_034440615.1). Taxonomy (NCBI): domain Eukaryota; kingdom Metazoa; phylum Arthropoda; class Thecostraca; family Neolepadidae; genus Ashinkailepas; species Ashinkailepas kermadecensis. The sequence continues at coordinate 60,896 of JAOTOM010001749.1, read as the reverse complement.
AGCACTACATTGCCTTAATATTGGTAATCTGGACTAAAGTCCCATCTTCCCATCCCCTTGTGCCAGCACTCTTCACTACAGGATACTCTCTTCTGAAGACAGTAAGTACTGAGTCAACCTTTGAATGGCTTAAGTGGCTCGATTTGATCTCTACAGTTTCATAATGGTGGTCCATTGATTGTCTGCATTCCAGTCAGTAGTAATGTATGTCCCTGACCATTACAATTATGGTTTTTGATTGAGGTCTGCCACTGCTACATAACCATGTTTTCATTCTAGATATCATGTCGCTGTTTAAGAAACCAAAGAAGAGTATACGACAACGAGTGGTTGTTAACAGTGATGAAGAGAATGAAGCGAGAAATGATGATGATGCTCTCAAGGTTGACAATGATGATAGCATGGATGGAATTGATTCAAATGATAATCCTAAAGACATCAAGCCAGAGAAAAAGAAAAAGAGAAAGCAAAAAGAAAGAGCAGTAGTCAGCTTTGTTGATGAAGGTAAGGCCATAACATTTTGTGTTTGTTTTGTGTGGGCAGGGAGATTGTTATGTTTCTGAATGCAAGGGAATTTCCATGGAGGTTAATGACATTTTTCCCCAGGTTTAGGAACTGCTAGTACAAGAATGTGTTGGTTCTGTTTGTAGTTGCCCATATACCTTCATACCAGAGTTACCACTGTGTTACACATTTTTTCAGAAGAAGAAGTAGAGGCATTTCAAGTCAAAAAGTCTAGCCAAAGTAGAAGGCTGGCGAAGCAGATTGAAAAGGACAAGAGAAGAAAAGAAATGTTACAGAAAGAAGTCAGCAATGGAAGTAGTACAATGGAGGTCAAGGCCAGTACAAATATTTAATTTGGGTCGTGGCATAGTTAGTGCTTGCACACCCATGTAATTAAAACATGTGACCTTGGGCAAATGTACTTCTTGTCTCTGAGTATTTATGGTTCTGAAAACATTTAGTATTTGCAAGCAAAGGTGAAGCCTGATTCAGTCCACTCCTGTGCATGTACAGTAAATATTCGATGCTGGTTTATATTGACGCTAATCAGTGATTAGGATGGATATGATACACTCATTTTATTTTGGATTGTGCATGAAAGGTATTTATATGCAGTTTGTTGGTATTTGCAGAGGGATCATTCGTTCATGGTGTTTGATGACGTCATGTGTGATGGCCGTGTGTGGCATGTAGCTATTTGTGGTTCTTGCCATGTATTCAGACATGTCGCATTTTGAAAAGTCAATTTCCATCTGCTGTTGGGCGAGTGTAATGGCATCGTGCCGGTTTTTTTTGTCTTAACCCCATTTTTGTGTATGAAATCGGTCTCTGGTCGCCGATGTTTAATGTCTACTATTTGCGTTAATGTCCCCATAGTTTTCAAGCAAAAGCACACGGCTGTCTTCTGAGACGATGCTCCCCTAAACTACAGAAAAAAACTAACGACAGACTTGTGGTGGCCGGTCGTGCGAGACGTGCCGACAATGCAGCCGTGTGACGCGCCGTCTCCGTGCAGGAGGAGCCGGCGTCTCCGCCGGGAGCGGCGCCGCCGCTGCTGCTGGAGCCCAAATCGGAACCGAAGTCTGAGCCGATCCTGAGCGGCCGCGCCGCCGAGATGGCTGGCTACCACAGCTCGGACGACGAGAAGCCGGCTGTGGCGCGTCGGCCGGCGCACAGGTTCACGTCGCGCGCCACCTCGCTGCAACACGTGCTGCGAGGTCGGTCCGTCACCCTGCCGGCCTGGCGCAGCCCGAAGACGTGTCTGTCCGCGCCGGCTGTCGGCCCTCGGACTCAGTTCGTTTTGGTTTTATGTCGCTTAGTTCATCAGTTTGCAAACCATGGTGGTGAATGCAACTTGACCTGGAATACGAGCACTCGAGTTGTCAAGCAATCCATCTAAGTATACTTGTCTGCATAATTAACAGCTTAGCCGCCGTTGTTCCACGATCGATCATATTCTAAGCAATGACAATGCAGTGGCTGTGCTTATAATAAGTTTGGCTATCATACCTGTACTTAATATGCAGCAGTGCCAGATGATTCAGTTCCTCGGAAAAAAAATGTGGAATGCCAGTTTTTGGCTATATCGCATTATTAGTTAGCAAAGCAAGCAACGCCAAAACAAATTGAACCTCGAACAGTTCACATTTAATTGCATTGTGTCCTACTATGGACATGTTTTCCGCTATTGTTTGATGGACGGAATGAGCGAGGGAAGCTCCTATCCGGATTTTCCAAACGCGTCAAATCGGATTTGTGACCCACATGCTAAATAACGCAGGAAAGTCTTTAACAAGAATCCGCAAAATTGCTATGGCATCTTACTTCGTCTGGTTAATGATTAGTAAGACTAAAACATAATTGCGTCGGTTTGGGAAGACCTCGAATATGAATGCATTCCATTGGTTGAGTTTGGGTGTAATGGAAGCTAATCACAACGCCATATGTCGCACGTGATGTGTGGTTGTTGCGCCGTCGTATCGCTCCCCGACCCCTGTTGGACTGGGTGGCTTTAGTAAGCTGTCAGCCTGAGTGGTTGGCTCTGGGGTGGCTCCTACTCGCTGGTGTCCGATGGTTGGTTGGTTGGTTATTTGGGCTTAGGGGCGCATCGACTGCGTTGGTCATACAGCGCCCAGTGGTTTCCGATGGTGTTCCCGGGTGTGGCCAGAAGCTCCGGCGCCGCCGGTGCCCCCGGGAGTGTTCCCTCCGTCACGTGTGTGCGGTGTTCTGTGGCCAGACGGTGTGATCCCAGACGCGGCGACCATCCACGCGGTGCGGAAACGGCGCGAGCAGGCGCGCCGCCAGCAGGAGACGGCTGCCGACTTCGTGCCGATCGCCGAGGAGGGCGCCGGGTCAGTGACGCCACCGAGCAGGCTCGGCCAGACCCAGGCAGATCACCGCCAGCAGGCGTCCAAAAGCCGTCGTGATACGTTCGGGGTGGGAAATTGTTCACAAAATGATGTTATGCTGCGGAATTCCGTCAAAAAAGAAAGAAAGAAAAAAGAAGATGGCTGCAATATGTGGTAGAGATATGTGGTTAGGGGTCCATGCCATGAAATCGATTTTTCGAACAATGGAGAATATCGTGCCAAGACGTCCAAGCTTGCTGAAACACGCTTGTCGACAATGTGGAATGCATAACGCAACGTCAAAATGCGAGAAATGGGAATTGTTAACACTCGTTTTTCATGATGGAATATGAAGTAATGCTTGATAATGAAGAAAATGACTGATGAAAAGAATGATAAAACATTGCAGATAGATCTTGTCACATTTGAGTTAAACTAATTTGCCAAGCCAAGTCGTTTCCGGCACATAATAAGTTTCTATTACCTGCTGGTTGCCACTTAGTTTGTGTAATTCCAGTTGAGGGGCATCGGTAGCTCAGTGGTTCAGCTGAGCGTCTAGGACACCAAAGGTATGGGGTTCGATTCCCCGCGTTGTCCGCCCTTCCTGCCAGGGTGAGAGGCAGGCAATGACATTTGGGCAGGTGCCTCAGCTGCTCAGTGCGTCGTAAAGCCACAAGCAGTAACAAATGCCGCTGTACTGGGCTATGTAACTGGTCAGCATAGTCACACTTCCTTCCGATTACTTTGGTGCAATTTCAAACTGAAGTCCTCCCATGGATATTTCAATACAGGAATGGGGAGCCGAAAATTAGTCTAATAATGGAAGATAGAGGGGATTTTGTTTGTTTGTTTCAGTTGGATGTCATTGCCAATTTAAACAAGGAAAAATTAACATCTTTTGTTTAGAGCGTGTCCTGCATGAAGTCCACACCAGGCTATGATCACAGTTTGTTTTCGGTCGAAGTGTCCTTAAGCCCAAGAAACTTACACCAGGCTACTTTCACGGCACATGACTGGCACAGCGGGACTGCCTCGTGCTGCCCTGTGCTATGGGTTTACTGACGTGTGACGTCATCAGGTCGATTGGTGCCCGGCCGGCCCGGGAGGACGACGACAGTGGCCCCGAGGAGGACCGGGTCACCTTCACCGTCAGCACGGCTGCCCGCGACCGTGAGGCGCGCCGAGACCAGTTCAACGCAGCCAGACACCAAGGTCAGTCGGCCATGTAGGCGCCCGTGACCTCGAACCTGGTCTATCGTTCGTCATCTACCAACTCTTGATCCCAACGTGTCCAAATTCGCTCAGTTAGCGTCAGGATGTTCTTTGTCTCCCAGGATAATTCGTGGTACACAATTGAAATGGTACCGCATTTGGTTGATCCCATACCATAGAAGAGGCCCAAATTACGATTTGCATGACTATTCCTCGGGATTCGGAAGCTATCTCAAATTTACATTGTGTTTACATCCCTATCTTCAAACCTAAAATCGCGAATTTAGACACAGCTTGGTCCGGTTCCGGCGCGTGTCTGTTCAGGCCCCCCCCCCACTCACCCACTTGCGAGTTTCTCCAACCACGAGAGGAACATCAATTTGTGAACATACCGTGGCAGTTCTTTCTATTCTAGTGCTGAATAATCGTGTTTGTGGACACTGATACCAGGTGGACTAGCGAGAAGTATACTGAGAACCGTGCAATCATCTCGGCGGAGTATTTCCTTCATGTGAGGGTCGCAGTAGGTCACTGCCACTGCCATCTGGGCGGAGTATTTCCTGCGTGTGGGCGGTCGCAGTGGGTTAGTCACTGCCGTCTCGGCCTAGTATTTCCTCCATATGGGCTGACGTGGAGCGGTGGATATGTTGCTTGAGGTTGATTCTTGTAGCTGTTATGCCCAAATAATCAATCAGTATTTGAGATACTCTTGTTTTCCATTGTAAGAACATCATGATTGTTGTGGCTTGTGCCTTCTTTTCCAGAGGATGAACGTGCTTCTGGCGATGATGATAAGGAGTTGGCGCGGTGGGAAAACCAACAGTTCAAGAAGGCATTTTCTGGACCTCAGGTATAGCGCACCTTTGTCTTTTCTTTAGATCATCTGCTGTTCAGTAAAGCGGTTCACAATCTTTTGGACGCCCCACCCCCCGCCCTAGTAGTAAGTACTCATCATCCTTCACCTCCCTTCCTTGTGAGTACTTTGACGTTTGTCGACGGAACGGTCCTGTCTGCCACCTTCAATGAAAGTTAATCCGATTTGGTACATTCTTTGGTATGGTAATGTTTGTTTGCTTGTTATTCCGATAGCGCTCTATAACCCATACAGTTGATGCACTCCTAAACCCCAGCAACAACAACGTAAATCAGATAACGTATACTGCATGTTGTTATGTTGTTGGTGGTCAAATCATTACTTCCGTAATAAGGCTGCGATGGTGTCACATGTTTAATTCATACCATAAGTAGGAAACTAGATATGCACATCAGTCTTCTCACTGTGCCCAAGGGCTGCATGTAACATTGCAGAAGCATAGAAACTAACAAAGTAAGGCAGTTGATGCGCCCCTAAACCCCAATAACAACAATAACAACAACAAAGTAGAGTGTACAAAAGTCGCTGTGGAGTGATTGTGACGGTGGCCGTCGGCGGCCGTTTTCAGCTGACGTCCGTCACCGCCGAACACTACCTGCTGCCGACGGACGCCGACGAGGAGGCGGCCGGCGCGGCGACTCGGCTGGAGCCGCTCGGCCGGCGCCAGCGACGGCCGCTCGCCGACTTGGCGCCCGACGTCGTGAGGCAGCGACTCGTGCAAAAGTACGGCGGGAGCTCCGCGCAGGCGGCGACCGCGCCGGCCGGCCGTTGGTGTGTCGCGCGCGCGCTCGCTCCGGTCGGAGACGACGCGGGCCGGCGGTGGCCGCCCTGCGCCCGTGTCGGCCGCTCGAGTGTGTGGTGCTGTGTCGGTGTTGTGGCCGCCGCTCGACGTGTGTGCTCCCGGGGATGTGGTTGTGCTCGAGTGTGTTGGTGTCGCGCGGGTGCGGCCGTGTGGTGCCACTGCCAGCACCACCGAGACGTCTCTCCGTCGTGTATGACGGCCCGCTACGCTGCAGCTGCCGCCGCTGCCGTACTGACCTGAGACCACAGTGCTGTCGCCTTGTGCGTGCCGTGCCATGTCATGTCGTGTCGTGTTGTGTTGTGTTGGTCAGTGGATGCCAGATTTTGTGTAACAGTTGTGCTGTCGCTCTGTGCGTGCCGTGCGGTGTCGTGTCATGTCGTGTCGTGTCGCTGTGTCGGTGACCGGTGAACTTCCAGATGGCGTATTACTGCTGTCGTGTCGTGTCGTGTCATGTGTTGTATTGTGTCGGTGGTCGGTGGTCTGCTGTGACCTCTGTGCGTGCCGTGCCGCGGAGCTGACTTGTTGCCCGGCCGGTCGCAGGCTGAGTGAGCTGCGACAGACCCAGTCAGGTCACCAGACCGCCCGTGACCGGGTGCTGGATGATCTGGTGACGGGCCAGTCAGAGATTGACCGGCTGGAGCGCGAAGCGCCGCGCGCCGCCAGACGATACCAGTACTACCAAGATATCCGTGGGTATGTCACAGATCTGATAGAGTGCTTTGACGAAAAGGTATGTAATATTCGTCTGCTATTTTCTGGGCACGGGGCTGGTGTGAGATTGTCAGTGTGGGGGTGTTGGGGGTGCGGGGAGGCGGTCGGGAAGGTCGTTTGACGGTGGCATCGCACCGAACTTGACAAATGTCGGGTGCTAGTACTTGAAATCAGACTTGAGGTACATAGTGACACCGAAAGAGTATTTTGAGCGTGTAAGGAATATTGCCCTTCAGCTTCCTTGTGTCGGGGAATGAGTCACAATGCACCCTGACTCTTTATCAAAACCGTCAGCTACGCCTCTAGGCAATGCACATTGCCAGCCCCTTTAACTGTAACGTGGTTCAGTTCGATATATTAAATACGCTCGGCTGATGAAAGTCGTGCATGGTTATCACGGAGTCCAAACGTAATAGTTTGCATCATGTTCTCGATTCCAGATACCAGATAACGTGATCAATGAGACGCATCGTCTCTCCGAATCATGAACACTAAATCATCTGATTTTGTTCTGTCCTTAAGTGTCTTTATACCTGATTTCCACATGTAATGCCACTAACTGGCTAAAATGTTGTCCATTTTCAGTGACTCATGTTCCTACACGGAGGGGTTATCCTTATTTGTTGTTTAAACAACTGGTCATTTCATGACAAATCGACGGGTTAATGTGGCAGTGGCCAGCCTGATTTTGAAAAAATTGGCCACAAGTGATGCAGCAACCACTGAATACCACTGCGTTAGTGTCAATGCGCTTCGAAGGGTGATTAGGAGTTTGGCATGAGGCAAAAGTTAGAGGTCGACAAGGAACATCAATGATTATAAAATCATATAAAAGACTAAAAAGTTCTTGAAATATTGGTCGTTCTATTGGTCGTTCACCTGAACGCTTTGGTTTTCAAGAATTACATGCTTGGACTTCCTGCCATTGCAGGTGGCTTTCATTGCAATGGTGACTTCGTTTGCCATTAGCCTGACTTAAAAAAGCAATGTTTTCCAGATGTTCCTTTGACAATGTACATGTCAGGTTCACGTGGGTCAATAATTACCGTGCAGCTGCCCATGTCCATCAACAATCTGCTTGCAGCTGCCCCCGTCCGTCACTAATTATCATGACACCAATAATATTAGTGTTCAAATTCAGTTGTCGCAGTCGACTTGTCATGGAATGAACCCTGGGTATTATCATGTAGATGAGTACAACATTGGGGCCGCCGCGTGAATTTTTTGGTGTTGCCTAACATTGTCCACGCTATCCTGCTTAGACCCATTTGCAGAGCCATTCTGGGAACCACTGGTTGGCCTTTGTCCACGCTTCGTTGTTGACTAGAAATGGCTTTCCTCGTTTGCTGCATCTCTGATGCATACTTTTCTCTGAGTTACAGCATTTGCTTCAACGCAATTAACTATCAAAATAAGGTACGTTTTGTTGTATTTAGCGGAATTAACAATACGAACTACATCGCGTGCTGCAACATACAGAACTGTCATTTCTTGTCAATAACGTCTCCGGTCCGACCAATCCCGTGTGAGTGTCGCCCCGACATCTGACGCAGTCTCCGGTGACCTCCAGTTGTCCCGTGTGACCTCTGACGCAGTCCCAGCACCAGTGACCTCCAGTTGTCCCATGTGACGTCTGAGCAGCGTTAAAATATTGATTTTTCGTTAGGTGTGAGATGTCGAAACGAGTCCATTAGGATGTCAAAGTTCCCCATGAAAACGAGTTCGTTTAGAATATCGTGCAGGTCCTTCAAACTCAATTTTGAGCCAATAGCCTGCTTGTATGCGCATCTTTTTCATTTATCTTGGGAGGCACCTAATATAGGGACACTTATGTTAATGAGAAGGATGAGAATGCCATACTATCAGCAAACTGTATTGAACAGTAGGCAATATCATGGGTAATCTCTTTACTTGAAATCGCGTTAGGTACAAGATGCTTATGTATCACAATATGTAATGGTGAGCATAAGCATGATACTTACACACAAACCACAGTTAGAAACAAGACATAGGGGACTTCACAAACACGCATCAAGAAGCACGATATCGATACTTGTTTGGGAAGGATGTCTTCTCATTGTTCAATAGGTGGTATATTCCACCCTATTTCACGACTAATTTATCACTTCGTCTGAGTGTCGCCCCAACGTCTGACGCAGTCCCAGCTCCGGTGACCTCCAGTTGTCCCATGTGACCTCTGACGCAGTCCCAGCTCCAGTGACCTCCAGTTGTCTCGTGTGACCTCCAATTGTTCCGTGTGACCTCTAACGCAGTCCCAGCTCCAGTGACCTCCAGTGGTCACATGTGACCTCCAGTTGTCCCATGTGACCTCCAGTTGTCCCATGAGACCTCCAGTTGTCCCATGTGACCTCTGACGCAGTCCCAGCGCTAGTGACCTCCAGTTGTCCCATGTGACCTCTGACGCAGTCCCAGCGCCAGTGACCTCCAGTTGTCCCATGTGACGTCTGAGTGTCGCCTCGACCTCTGACGCAGTCCCAGCTCCAGTGACCTCCAGTTGTCCCGTGTGCCCTCCAGTTGTTCTGTGTGACCTCTGAAGCAATCCCAGCTCCAGTGACCCCCAGTTGTCCCATGTGACACCTGACGCAGTCCCAGCTCCAGTGACATCTAGTTGTCCCGTGTGACCTCCGGTTGTCCCATGTGACGCCCGACGCAGTCCCAGCTCCAGTGACCTCTAGTTGTCCCGTGTGACCTCCGGTTGTCCCATGTGACGCCTGACGCAGTCCCAGCTCCAGTGACCTCCAGTTGTCCCGTGTGACCTCTGACGCAGCCCCAGCTCCAGTGACCTCCAGTTGTCCCTTGTGACCTATGACGCAGCCCCAGCTCCAGTGACCCCCAGATGTCCCGTGTGACTGGATCCTCAGCTGCCGGTGCTGGCCGGATGTGTTGTTGTCTACAGTCGCGCTCTTGCTGCGATCACGTCTCAAACGTGACCAATACAACCGTGGAGTGACCCATTGATACGTGCGGGGCACGTCTCCGATTCTAATGCGAACCGTGGAGCCCGCCTACTCCCACCACCAGTCAAAATGTCTGGCACTATCAGACCCAGTGAAGCCAAATTTCCCGAGTAGGCGGGCTCTCATGGTACCTTTAGCATCGGGTCGATAAGATTACAGGCCGGGCCGAGCCATACCGAACCAATTCACACCATAATTGGCGGCCATTTCAGTGCTGTGCCATTTCAGTGTCTGCCTAAGACGTAAAGCGTAACAAAGATGATTTGCAGCAGAGCTAGGCCTGTTACCAGAGAAACACAGCAACAGTGTGGCAAAAGCACTAGTTTTCTTCAGATTTTGGTTTCTTGGGCTTCTAATGGCAATATCTTGCACAGTTCTTTGCTAATAAAGAAACGTGCTTTGTTTAACTTGCAATTGATTATTGTACTGAAAGGAAGAAATATTATTGGACGTGACGTTATTTTTATCTACAATCCGTAAAAGTTGATGGACGCATTCAGCTAACCACACGTCTTATTCCGACCCTGGTACATCTAAACATTGATATAAATCAGTGAGCGGCACGCGCATTTGCCCGCAGTGCACCGTCCTAAATCGTCTCTGGCAAGCACATCTCAATGAAACCAATCCGGGTTACTTGCAAGAATATGGCTTACTGAAGTGTACATTCGCCTCACGACTGGAGTAGTCCTTTGGTGGCTCAAGTTTTGCTGAACCAATAATGTTATGAGTAAGCTCAGCTTTCGTCCCAATATAAAAAGTTTACATTTATTTGTCACGGCACTGCTGCATCTCTTAGAGGCGTGTGGTTTTCCCCCACGGCCGGGCAACATTGCTGCCAACCCATTGCCCACCTGGCAGAATGATCACCGGGAGGAGAGTATCCTGTTTCCTGCCGAGATTGGAGGCTGGAGGGCTGGTCCGGCCGACAAGTAGCTGCTGCAAACAAGTTGTTCAGCAATTGGTTTTGATCAGCTTGCTAATGGCATCGTGTTTGTTGTTGAGCAGTCTCTCAGCAGCTTGGCTGCTGGAAATATCGATGTATTGTGCATTACCATCCAAAGATGATGATGACCAGTAACATCATTCCCACACATTTTGAATAATTTATAGTAGTTTGAGATGCCTGAAGTGCGAGCATCATGAAGCAAACATATTTTCGGGAGCTTGTCATCCCAAATGCTTATTGCCTGTGGGATTGTGCATCACACATTCAGAACAGCAGAGACGATCTGTGAAAGGATAACTTGTCCATTGTCAGCAGCTACATGTAGGCCGGACGCACCCGACGCCGGCGGAGCCCGAGCTCCTGCGCCATGTTGTGTCTGCCGCCTGGCTAACCCGTCCCTCTCTCAACAGACTGCGATGATAGAGCAGCTGGAAGGACGCATGATCGAAGTGTTCAGAGCGCGCTCGCAGAAGCTCGTGCTGCGAAGACGAGCCGACATACGCGACCAGAGAATGGAGCTGGACAGCAGCACTCGTAAGTGTGTTGAGTGCCAGCGACGGGCATGTCAGCTGCTGACGTGTTGCCTTTCTCCAGGCGGTGGCAAGCCGACACCTGTGTCCAGATGAATCTTCAAGCGTGCCAACCGGACGGTGTATGGCGCCATTGGTATTCTCCCGCCACTGTCTCCGGACACTGACGTGTAGAATGCACGTGTCACGTGGTTACAGGACATTGACTTATGCAGGACAGAACCTTTTCGGCTTCTTATAATTGTCCTCACATATTTGTAGTTGCAGGTCTGTGACGTGGAGGCCAGGATATGCGATATTATTGTCTCGCAGCTGTGTAATGGCATGCTTGCATACATGTATTCTTCATGCGCACTACAACCCCATAGTGCTTGAACATTGATTGACTATAGTCGCATGTCCACGTTCAGCCTGCCACCAGTTGTGCTCCTTACTACCATTCGGTCCGCGGCCCTACTCACACCCCTGTCTGCCCACTAACGGCCAACCGAACACTGGAGTGTGACCGGGTGCACCCCTGGGCCTCCGACCCGCCAATGGCGGTTTGACCGACCCAGGAGCTCAGAGGGGGGGGCAGGTGCACCCCTGGAATCTCCAACCGTACACTGGCGGTCTGTCGGAGTTCAGAGAGAGGAGAGGTAGATGCACCCCTGAAATATCCAGTCGTATTACTGGCGGTCTGCCGGAGGGAGGAGGGAGGAGAGGTAGATGCGCTTCTCAAACATCCAGCCTTATCACAGTCTGTCGGAGCTCGGATGGGAGGGGTAGGTGCACCCCTGGGCCTCTCCAGCCGTGCCACTGACGGTTGGGCCGAACCCAGGCGAAACTGGAAGGGTGTATCCCTGGACCTCTCCAGCAGCGTCACCGACTGCCAGACCGACTCCATATCGTCACTGACGGTCAGACCGACGCCAGAGCGTTACTGACGGCCAGACTGACTCCAGAGCGTCACTGACGGCCAGACCGACCCCAGAGCGTCACTGACGGCCAGACCGACCCCAGAACGTCACTGACGGTCAGACTGACTCCAGAGCGTCACTGACGGTCAGATCGACCCCAGAGCGTCACTGACGGTCAGACCGACCCCAGAGCGTCACTGACGGCCAGACCGACCCCAGAGCGCGGCGGAGTGCACTACTCGGAGCAGTCTGCCGACGAGGTGGCGTCCCGGCGGCGGCGCGCCACCGAGCGTGAGGGCCGGCGCACGCGGAGGCGGCGCGCGCGCGAACTGTCGGCCAGCGGCGGCGCCGACCACCAGGACGGCCTCAGCTCCGACGACGAGACGGCGCCCGTCGACGCCGACCAGTCCCAGAAGGACCGAGGTGGGTTGTCCGGCGTGCTGGTCCTGTGTGGTGGTGGACGATCGTTGACCTCGTGAGCGAGGGTTAGAGAGGAAGTCGAAATCACGTTTACTGTAACTGAGGTGTGTGGGCACAAATTACGTGGGATATATAGTCTATGCTATATGACCGTGCAGTCGATACACCCCTAAACTTCAACTACAACAGGACACCCACTATCGCTGGTCCATAACACCCGCTCAGTGTGTGTCTGAACGTATACCATCAGAGTCCCAAGCTGATGATCTCGGCTCGGGGTCTAAAAGACTTCAGCGGCTGCGATCCATTAAGCTATGTGGTGCTGGACGCCAACAGCCGAGACTGTATGTTGTATGTCTGCGAGCAGTGCTCGGGCGAAAAGGGATTTTGTTGCTGCTCAAAGAACTAGATAGTGATGATACAAATAATGGATAAAAAATAGATGCCGGAATTTAGCATAAGCGCTCGGTAACTACGGATCGCTGCATTCCGGTAGACAGTTTTGACAGTTATAGAGAAGAGCTACTCAAAGTACTCAGCCAATAAAAAATCGTACAACAGACGAAGCGCCATCATGTGGTACAGGAACACGGCAGGTAGTTCGCACGCACGAAGGGGAATGTGAAGGGAAATGAATTAGTAACCCAATGTGATATGCAGACAATTACTCCTTGGCGGTGCAGGATGCCGCCAGTGGTATGGGCATCGCCACGGTAGGGAACTGAGGGATGCGTCACCTAACTTACATGCAATTCAGCATTACACCTATGTCGTTCCATGGCAAAATCGACCTAACGACCCTCCCCTCCGCCCTATTCAACATCCATGTCGATTTTCATGCACAGACGTTGTATTGGGACGCACCCGAGTGCACGGTTCACTCGTTTGTCGTGTACTGGAGGGAGGGCGGCAAACCACACCACCAAGATTATTGATTCATCTCTGGTGGCACAAAGCGTATTACGACAATAGTGCACATTCATTCCAAGGGTAGTTCCCGCGTTTAGAAGTTGTGTGTCCAGCCTCCAAAAAGTACCCTACTTCAGTGAATGTGCCCCAAAGCTCCATTGACCAGCCGACTTACTAGAGCAATGCCTGCGCCACCCAGCATAAAAATGGGTATAGTTTTGTAAATACCTACCACCACTAGCAGAATGTTCGGTGTTTCATGTGCGTGGAATTTCTTTGCCACTTTACATAGCAAGGGGGCATGCGAGGGCATGGATGGCGCTGTCACCCCGCCGTCCGCCGTGTGTGACCGTGTGCCGGCGGACAGACGCGGTGCTGCTCGGTGTGGACGAGGTCCTGGCCGACGTGGAGGACGACTTCAGCACCATCGCCGGCGTGTGCAGGCACTTCGCCGAGTGGCGGCGCATCGACGCGCAGGCGTACCGCGACGCATACGTCAGCCTGTCGCTGCCGCGCGCGCTCGTGCCGCTCGTCCGGCTGCAGATGCTGGCCTGGAACCCGCTCAGCGACGGGGTGCGTGACGCCGCCGCCGCCGGCGTCGCGCATGTCGGCCCGAGCCGAGAGACGAGTTGTGTTTGGGTGCGGCCTGCCGATGTGGGGTGGTTCTGGTCGTGCGGCCGTCACCGCTGGTTTCGCACACCCCGGGGCGGGCCGCCGGTGTGCTGTCCTGACGGTAACCGTGAGCACCACGTGTCGACGGTCGGGTAACCTCAGCACACCCCGTGGCGGGCCGCCGGTGTGCTGTCCTGACGGTAACCGTGAGCACCACGTGTCGACGGTCGGGTAACTTCAGCACACCCCGGGGCGGGCCGCCGGTGTGCTGTCCTGACGGTAACCGTGGGCACCACGTGTCGACGGTCGGGTAACCTCAGCGCATCCTGAAGCAGTGTCAGCGTGTTGTCGTGACGCCAGTCTAATTTGGTGATATGCATGTGATGTAGTGACGTCAGTGCATTGTGGCGGTTGGGTAGTGGCCCCGTGGAGCGCGCCCGAAAACACCAATACACCACCGCCACTGTTGTTATTGACCTGACCTGACCAAGGAAGGAGTTCGCAGATAAGTAGTTAGTCATGGCTGATTGACCTGACCTGACCTGACTTGACCTGACTTGGCCGACAGGAGAGTCCGCAGCTGGAGAGTTACCCGTGGTTCGCTCAGCTGGTGACGTTCGGTGCGGCGGGTGACGCGTCGGCCGAGACGGAGGAGACACTGCGCTCTGACCCCGACTGTCTGCTGGTGTCGCGCGTGCTGGAGCGGGTCGTGCTGCCCAAGCTGACAGGTGCGTGGACTCTGCCGAGGCCTGGTCAGTGTCAGGCTGGCCCGGCCGGCAGTGCGAACCTCCGGCTGATCGGTGGCCGAGTCCGGCTGAGATCGTGTGGGGCCAGCTGGTGGTGAAATGGCGTCCCTGCTGGGTACCATGCGTTTTGCGTTTTGCCGGCGTTGTACCACATGGTGGCTCGTATATCGCAGTGCGTATTGTTCTGACTGGATGCTTAAATATGTAGTGTATCGTTGACGTGATCGCAGAAGTCGCGTGGTCTTGAGTAACTGATACCTTACTATTTACTACGCTGTTGCCATTGGCTAGTGTAGAACACAGGTCGAGGTGACTCAGTGGGAAAGGCGTTCGCTTGGGATCACAAGATCCCCAGCTGGCGTCCCGCAAGCTCCAGGATTTCCGAATCCACTCGCGATCAGTCTGCGTCAGAGACTGGCGACGCTGTGTTCACCACTAGTCTGAGTGTGTTTGGAGAAAGCGAAGTGCCTCGTAACGTGCTGCGCCATCCCCAGGCGTAGGTGCGACAGCGAGTGTGCGTGGATCGCCACCGACGACGTGACTGACACCCACTGGCGTTCGGTAGTGTTTGTGGAGCGCGTCTGGGACCCGCTCTCCAACTCGCAGACGCTGCGACTGGTGCACGTGGTGCGGCAGCTCGCGCGCGACTTCCCCACAGTGAACGGCGAGAGCGGGCTGCTGCGGAAGCTGCTCCAGAGCGTCGTGTCCACCTTCACCACCACCGTCAAGGACGACGTCTTTGTGCCGCGCTTCAACAAACAGTGAGACTCTCGGACCATACGGCATGCACGCACGGCTTCTGTGGCGCCACTTTCGGCTTAAGACTTTCGGATATATAAGTGGAAGTAATTTGTGATCTTGAACTTGAAAGTCTTGGTGCTGTTCACATTTTGCTGTCCATCCGGTGGCCCTTGTTCGCATTACCTTCCGATATCCAGCCACTCTTCGGGTGTCGTGCCGTTTTCCTCCGTCCTGTTGTGACCAAATCTATGGCATCTCTGATCTGTCGTGATCTATACAGAGGCGCCTTTGCCCTATCGTGACCTGTACCGGACCGCCTCTACCCTGCCGTGCCCTGTACTGAGGTCCCTGGCCTGTCTTGACCTGAACCGAGGCGTATCTGGCTTATCGTGACTTGTATCGATGTGCCTTTACCCCGTCGTGACCTGTACCTGGCCGCCTTCGTCTTGTCGTGACCCTCACTGGGTCACCTTCATCCTGTCGTGACCCTCATGTGGCCGCCTTCGTCTTGTGACCATCACTGGGCCGCCTGTATCGCGCAGGGTGCTGGAGAGCAGGTCGACTCCGGCGGCCGCCTTCTTCTACCGCCAGTTCACCAGCTGTGTGAAGCTGCTGGGCAACATGTTGAGCTGGACGGAGGTGGTGTCGGATCAGTGTCTGCAGCAGCTGGCGCTGGGCACTCTGCTCAACGACACCATGATGTTGCCACTGACGCAGGTGCCCGACCCCGCCGAGGCGGTCAACAAGTGCCGACTGGTGAGTGCCTCGCCCTGCGTCTGACGACTGGTGAGTGCTCGCCCTGCGTCTGACGACTGGTGAGTGCTCGCCCTGCGTCTGACGACTGGTGAGTGCCTCGCCCTGCGTCTGCCGACTGGTGAGTGCCTCGCCCTGCGTCTGACGACTGGTGAGTGCCTCGCCCTGCGTCTGACGACTGGTGAGTGCTCGCCCTGCGTCTGACGACTGGTGAGGGCCTCGCCCTGCGTCTGACGACTGGTGGGTGCTCGCCCTGCGTCTGCCGACTGGTGAGTGCCTCGCCCTGCGTCTGACGACTGGTGAGTGCCTCGCCCTGCGTCTGCCGACTGGTGAGTGCCTCGCCCTGTGTCTGACGACTGGTGAGTGCCTCGCCCTGCGTCTGACGACTGGTGAGTGCCTCGCCCTGCGTCTGACGACTGGTGAGTGCCTCGCCCTGCGTCTGACGACTGGTGGGTGCCTCGCCCTGCGTCTGACGACTGGTGAGCGCCTCGCCCTGCGTCTGACGACTGGTGAGTGCCTCGCCCTGCGTCTGACGACTGGTGAGTGCTCGCCCTGCGTCTGCCGACTGGTGAGTGCTCGCCCTGTGTCTGACGACTGGTGAGTGCTCGCCCTGCGTCTGCCGACTGGTGGGTGCCTCGCCCTGCGTCTGACGACTGGTGAGCGCCTCGCTCTCGGTCTGCCGACTGGAGAGTGCCTCGCTTGGGGTCTGCCGACTGGTTAGTGCCTCGCTCTGGGCCTGGTCGCCTGCGGGGAGTGCTGGGAGTGTTGAGTGCATGGGGGGGGGGGGCTTTAGGGCGCGTCGACCATGTTGATCATATAGCTTGAGTCCATGGAACTGGCCTGTATCCCCGATCGGTGGATACCATTAAGTGGCAGGTGAAAATATGAGTAGCTGGTACCGGCCATGATGAAACAAACAACGGGAAGCGATGCGTGTTCATCTCTGAGGAATGCTCCCTTGCAAAGAAAAACGTGATGTTTCCCACTGGTGAAGTGTGGTGCCAAAGCTTATTTTACGGGTACACTCTTTATTGTTAACTGCAGTATGCTTCGCTGTGAGTTGGCCTGCGGACTAAAATGTCGCAATGATAGCTGTTTTTATTCGTGTATGGGGAGCGGGGTCGCGGTAATTCGGTCGGTAGAACGTTCAAACTCTTGCTCGAGTGTTCACACTCCTGCTCAAACTCCTCCCGCGGGCGCGTGGGTGGCGAGTGTCCTGGCCTGACCCAATGATTTGAGCTGCGTGTTGCTTGCGTATCACTTGACCTGGCTTCTGACCTCAGGTGGCAAGTGCCCTGCCCCGAGGCTGGTTCCAGAGTGAACAGTTGGCACCACAGCTGAAGATGTTCGTCAGCTACCTGACCATGCTGGCCGTGCAGGTCAACAAGACAAGCAACAAAACGTCAGTATACTAACGCTCCATCCTTGCTTGAACAGAAGTCGTGGCGCCTCAGTGATTTCTGGCACATAAATAAGTTTGTGCAATGTGATTTGAGAGGATTCAATGATACCATTTAGTTTGTTCTTGAATATGTAGATATATTTGCCATGCCCCGACATTTGTATCCCCTTCTGCAGCCATGACATCACCATGTGGTTGTGGTGTGGAGGCATAGAGCCCTCCTCCGAACCACTATGGTCTCCCGCTTTACGAACAGGTCTGACCTTGCTCCCTTCCAGATTGCTCTGGTCACGCCCCTCCCCGAACCGCTCTGGTCTCACCCGCATCCGGATCACTCTGTTCTCGCCTACGGATCACTGGTCCCGCCTCCGGACCGCTCTGGTCCTCCGGACCGCTCTGGTCCTCCGAACCGCTCTGGTCCTCCGGACCGCTCTGGTCCTCCGGACCGCTCTGGTCCTGCGGACCGCTCTGGTCCTCCGGACCGCTCTGGTCCTCCGGACCGCTCTGGTCCTCCAGACCACTCTGGTTCCCCTCCGGACCACTCTGGTCCCCACACCGGACCACTCTGGTCCCCACACCGGACCACTCTGGTCCCCACACCGGACCACTCTGGTCCCCACACCGGACCACTCTGGTCCCCACACCGGACCACTCTGGTCCCCACACCGGACCACTCTGGTTCCCACACCGGACCACTCTGTTCCCTCCTTCCTCCGAACCGCTCTGGTCTCGCCTATCTCCAGTTCCCACCCGCCTCCGGACCGCTCTGGTTTCACCTGTCTGCAGTTCCTACCGGCATCTGGGCCGCTCTGGTTTCACCTGTCTCCAGTTCCCACTCACCTTCGGACCACTCTGGTTTCACCCACCTACCATGTGTTTCAGTGTGCTGCTGAAGAGCATCGTCGCCATTCTGAAGAAGGTCGGGGCGATAGATGCCCACAACAAAATCTCAACCATGCTGGAGTAGATGGTGCGCTTGCTGGTGGCAGGTGTGGCGAGACCCTGAGCCCGTCGGCGGTCCAGCGGGTGGTGCTGCTGGCTGGCAGCTGACGAGCAGCGACCGCCCGACTGCACTACGTGCAGAGTCGGTGCTGTGCGATTTGCCGTCGGGTGTGAGGTGGCGCGCGCCGTGTAGCGGATGGCTGGGTATCAGTGTGACCACGATCGGTATTCGGGAAGTGAAAAGCTGGCATGTGAGACAGACGACTCCGGATAATACATGTTTATTGGCTTATTTTTACCGTCGTGTTTGGATGAGAGTGATCGATATGCTCCAAATTCGGAAACTTTGTGGAAAATGACAAATGAAATGAAAACTGAATTTGATGAAGATGTTTGCACTCCCGAGAGGAATTAGGTAGTGATCTGCATCTTCAGTGGCGGTACTATGCGCTGGAACGTACGCCTAAGGAGGTAAATGCACTAGGTAGGGCGGCATATGGCAGGTAGAAAAACTGGCCTTTCGTATTAAGAGAGGGTATCCGATTGGCACATTTTTGCACCGATGTAGTCCTGCTCTGGCACCACTGCAATAGAGACGCGCCCAGAAAATTGTAGTCATCTTGTAGTTGTAGGGCGCAGGCAAGATTGTGGAGAGAGGCACCAAAACGGCTACATCAACCTTGAACATACGGTTGTCCCAGCAATCGTAGCGGTATTCTGGCCTTGGGGAATACTGCCGGTAGTAGTGACTCCCGCCAGCAAAAGTTTTGCCGGATATTGCACAGCCATATCCAGGTTTGTAGGGGCACTGGGATCCCTGACGAGAGGGCACCTCAGACAATATACACACCCCAGCAGTTCTATAGGCACTCCTGCGCAGTAGGAGGCATGCCAATCAACCATGGGGACATTCTGACCTTGCAGGAATACTTCTGTAGTAGGCAGAAAGTGTAACAATGTTAGTATAATTATACCGTTCGGCCCTCATCGTTAGAATACGCAGTTGTATTACGTCGCGTGTCGCGTGAATGATGCCACCACTGTTGACGGCCGGCCGGACGCGTCTTAATGCATGTTATGATTTACGGCCGATACCTGAGCCACCGACGACGAACGCGACGAATGCTTACATCAATGTTATGGGTTATGTTGGCGATCGCAGCCGCACAGCGCTGACTTCATCCGGACTAGATAGGGTAGGAGTGCCACTGCCAACTGCAGGCAAGAAATGCTTATCAATGTTATGGGCTATGCTGGTACCCGAGCCGACGGCCGCTGACCAAACGGCGCCCCTGTATCCGGAGTAGATAAGGCCGACATTCCAGTTTACGCCCCCCCCCCTCTGGACCTATGGCGATCGCCGTGGGCGGAGCCACCAGACCGGGAGTGGGTAGTGGCCGGCCATTATATATATAGCGGAAGCGACGGTCGAAGAGGCTAGGAGGTCAGAGGAGAATGAGCTCTCTCGCACGCTAGACTGTTGTCTGTGGTGCTGGCAGTTGCGTCTAAATTAACTGCCAGCACTTATAAACTTTCGGCTATGCGGTTGCCTTGTATCCGTACGTATACACGAGCTGTTCGAGTAATCACGCCCGTTTCGCCTTGCTCAAATAAAGAGCAAACTTGGTGCTGAACTTTGAGAGAGGTTTTCGCGACGCGTCGGTTCTACGGATTTTTCACTGGCCTAGAGGAACTTCCCTACAAAAGGCAGCCAAACCATGTGTGAAACCTAGGTTTTTGTTTGGGAAATTTGCCCACCAATGTTGCTAATCATTAACATCGGACACATGGGTGTTGAATGGAGACAATGGCATGAACAACCCATTCGCGCCCCAATCACTGGGAAAGCTACACCCCTGAACCCAACAACTGTGGGGTTCCTCATCAGTTGATACAGCCCATCTCTGCACTGTACGTAACACCGGAGGCGCAGTCAGAATTCGCTCAAGGGAGGGCCAGGCGGGGGCGACGCCGAACCTTCAACCAAGCATGATGGGAACTCTGATTTCGGCGACTATTTGCTCAGGGGCTCCACACAGGTAAGAAAGGTTCAAAATATTTGAGACAAAATATAAATCTGCAAGTGAAACACAATATCAAGTAAGACACAATGACTACGTGATGTCATCAACACGATATCAAGTGAGACACAATATCAAGTGAGACACAATGTCAAGTGAGAGACAATGACTATGTGATATGACAAACACGATATCAAGTGAGACACAATATCAAATGAAATACAATGACCACGTGATATCACAAACACAGTATCATTTAGACAGAGTCATCCGACGTTCACTGAAATAATACCCGGCAACATTAAAGGCCGTATGCTCGCTGATGGATTCTTCAATTCTTCTTCTTCGGCATTCTTCAATCATCATATGTTCACAGCCCTGGTATAACTCCTTTATGGATCCCGCAATAATCCAGTTCGATAATGAGACAATATATATAAAAATAGCCCACTAGCCAGTGCTAGTTTAACCATTGACGACTTGTGGAGAAATGCATGAATAATAAATGCATTATTATTTCAACATTTGCCATATTTTCTCCGATACAAAAAGCTACCACTTGTTAGCCACGGCAGCCGACAACAGGACATCATCATGCCACATCATGCCAGTGTGAATGCTATAATTTTAAAAGTGTAGGTTACCATTCCCAAACCGACTTGATCCATGCCAAAATGAACCATCCATGGTGTTCAATCTTACTTAATGATCTAGAGTGGAAGATGAAATTTTCTGTCTCTTTTCACTTCCATTTCTTCTTTTCCATTTCTTGTCAAATATTCTTGCAGACCTGCCAATCAGCATACCCGTCTATTTTTGTTTTTGTGCTGAACTATCGTAACATGTTGGTCTCACTCACTTAGCTCGATGAAACAACACATTTCTGATACATCACGGTGTGCTCTTGGGTATGGACCGTGGCTGCAGATCTCGGGTGGGTCGGGAAGGTCCGGTCTTCTCTCGTTTGGTAATGATATTTTGCTATTTTTCCTGTTCAATCTGACAATTGTCTAACCCGGAGACCCTCTGGTGTGGTGAGAAATATTCAGCCTTGATGAGGACCCATATTCCTGTTATCGTTCATCATCTTAGGTGACAGTTCCCAACTTCAATTGTCTGTGGGTGACAGGCAGAAGACATTTTCCACCTCCGACCAACACATCTGCCCTGAAACTCGAGTATTTCTCAGCATGAGGCATATACACCAATTTGTGGAATTACTCGACGTTAAAATGTCTTTTCAACCCTCATGCTAACGAAGCCCACAGCTTGTCTTATACGATAGGTATTTGCCGCAAAGGCTTGATATTGTCGAAACATGCTTTCAATAATTGTCCGTGCGTTCCTGGTAAGCCTGGAGGAGCTCAATGATAAAAATGTGAACCATCACGTTACGAGCGTCACCGGTATTCACAGTGAATGCCACTGGCAGCTGGAGATGGCCGGGAATTTGAGACTGGCCAATCGCAGTGGTCACTTCGATACACAGTGCGCAGTGGCGCGACCTTGTTTGCTTGGACTGTGCGCACAAGGGCACAACACGAGAGGAGAAGAACATTAACCGAGTGAACCAAACCGGTGCGCCTGTGACAACCTCAAGGATAACCGGACCGCCACCTGAGTGTCGCACGGATCGTTGGCTCCGCCGCTGTTTTGGAGATGATGGGAAACGTGGTGCGGATCGGGGACTGACCGAGTGTGTATGCGCTGGGTGGTTTGAATCGGTGGGTGTGTGGGTTACGTTTTATGTGCGTGTGTGGGCGAGTGGCAACCGTGTGCTGTGAAGGGATGCATTGCCTGCGCCAGAATGTTGCCCAATGGGCTCCCATCAACCTTAAAACCTCAACTTCAACCGTAACCTAAACCTCAAAAGATCGAAGCCTGAATTTTCACATTTGCATATAGAATGCAACTGGTCTGGTGCTCAGGGGATCTAGTTAACTAAAGGGCAAATGTGGGTCCTGACTACAATAAGAGTGTGTCGATATTGAATGAATGTTAATATCTTCAAGATTATATGACAAAGCTCTGCATTGAGGATGTAACGAATTGTTTGCCTTTATATTTGCTAGTTCTATGATTTGTTTACATCCGAACAGCTTGACGTTACTGTAATACTTACTTAATTTGTTTATATACATATATATATCTATATATATATGTATATACATGTATATATATATATATATATATATATATATGCATATATATATATATATATATATATATATATATATATATATATATATATATATATATACATATATATATATATATATATATATATATATATATATATATATATATATATATATATATATATATATTTATATATATATATATACCTATACAGAATTGAATGCGACAGCGTTCTCTGCATTTATCTTCTTCTTATTTATGCTTCCTAGTTTTCGAACACATGATCTACGATTGTCTGTAAGATTATATCAAATATATCCAAGCGGTGCAATGGTTAATACGGCTGTTATAATGTAAATAGTATCGGAAGTCAGCATCTGTGTGAAACAAATCGTGATTCGAAGTTATTATATTTTGTCGACGTTTCAACCAGCTTTGACCATCTTCAGGAACTAACCCAGTACGAATCACGTAGGTGCAATGCAAGCATATAAATTATGTGATGATACATACAGTTTCGATTACAAAACTTGCAATTCTGAAGGCACGCGTAAACTGAAGAGGGAACGTGTATGAATATTCCGTGAAATTCGCTCATCAGACATGCAATGGCCGCACTACAAGTTACACAATACACAATACCCAATACCCAATGCCCGTGATGCACATAACACACCGCAAGTAATAAGAACACTCACGCATTTATGCGGGCGGTACACTGTAAAAAATGATTAGCACCCCTTTGGTGCTATTTCAAATGTCAAATTCCAGCTCCACAGGGCTGCTTGATTTAAGCATCTTTTTGTAGTTGGCATCGCATCGCAAAATTTCAAGTGCTAAATATAAGCATGGTGCTTATATCTAGCACCTCTTTATTCGGCTATATTTAGTAGCATGGTACTTGAAATGAGCACCCATGGGGTGCGTGCGCTTTAGCACCCCCAGGGTGCTAGTTTTTTCTCACGCCAAAAACCAGTACCTCCTGGGTACGGTTCGCCTATGGTGCTAGCATATTTAGCACCCATTGGGTGCTAAAACCGAAATTGGACTCCTTGATAGTAGCGTACGGGTGTTGCTGACTTACGGTATTGATACGGACGGAGTACTTCTTTTGCTACATGCTTACGTCCGATACCCATCTTAAATATTACAGCGAACAGGAATCAGGATGCTTACAGGGGATATATCCTTTTAATGCATTCGTATGCAATTAGCAATGCAAAGGAATACGATTTCCTACTTTGCAAATAGCAAAGGAGGACATGCATATATATATTTATATATATATATATATATATATATATATATAGAAGCAAATTTAGTATGTATTTCAATGAAGTACTTGAACAGGGAAATATTAGAGGTTTCCTTAATTTCAATCCCAAATTTTGTAACTAAACAACCTAATCTGATGTATCCTAACCCAGTTGATTGCTTAATGAAGGAAAATGTGTGTAATACTTTTATCATGGACACCTTAAATGACAATAATACCAAATAAACCAGCGAAACCTAACCCAGACAATTTATTTTATTTTTTTATGCAAGCTCCACATTTATCACAGTTCAGTCTTACATGGCACAGTGCCAGTCAAGAATAAATGGTGACGTAAAGAGCAGATCCACTGGCTCCATGGCTACATAATTATGAACAAATACAATCCATAATAATGCTATACAGTCATAACGTGTTAAAACGTAAAAAGAGCCCCAGTGGCCCATCTCGGTTAAGCCTATAAAATTATCTGGTAGCAACAATTGGTGGTGATAATCCAGCCTCTGCTATATCCAGGATAATCCAGGCTAGCTTTCTTTCAGCTAATAAATTCTGAGCAGCACAATAAACCACCCACAAGCCATTGTCTGAGAAAGGATTTTTTGTTTTTTGTTTTGGGGGGGGGCACAGAATAGGCTGGAACTGGCATAGCCCACTCAGCTTCTCAGGGTCCATAGATGAATAACAATGCAAAAAATTACATTTCAGCTTGTTTGTCCCATGGCAATAACGCATATGCCTTGCTAAGCATGCCAGGTACTAGGTGTTGTCAAGCTCAGGTATGTTAGTGATTGTAGCTTGAGGTTGGATCAACTGCGAAAGTCATCCAGCGCCCGTAATTTCAGGGGTGCATGCAGCGAGGTTGGCAAGATGCTGACATAATCATATTGATACCAGGGATGTGGAAAAACATTTGCTGTGAAGACACACCCACCTTGTGCAGACTATGTCAGGCATGTGATTCGGGATCCAGAGGTTCTCTTGATCCCAGAGAGACTTCTCTTCTTCGCTCTTCTCTTGCCGCACGATTGCACCGATTCGCACGCCATCGAATCTCAAACCAAAATGGCCGAATGTTCACGCAGTTTTTTCGTTAAGCAGCGTTAAGGTGCTAATATTCCCGCCAATTTTTATACGCTGCTTATATTAACTACCCAACTGCTAACTGTAAGCAGACAGTAGTCGGTTTTACAGCGGAACTTTGCTCCCAGGTCACGTGGTCTCAGGAACGAGATAGAGGGAGAAGACCCGGCATAGTGATCTACATAAATTAAAAGCGACCAGCAAATATAATTCTCACATCAGTTTTGATAACGAAATAGGTTTTACTATTGACGCTGCTGAAATAAGTAGAATTAAACTTACGAATATCAGCAGATTGCAATACGCTTTCTAATTTACGTCGAGACTGCACTCAGCTCTACGGTATCTGGCAGCGGACGGATAACTGCCAGATGACAAATTGGCGCTGTGGTTAAATTAGCGAAGGATGCGGTTTTAAGCCATCTTCCTGAGCAACGGTAGAGAAAATGATAACAAAAGTACACTTAATCGATGTCAACCAAGTTTATAAATCCGTACCTGATACTGCCAACATGCTCACGTCGCACAACTAATAAATAATCACAACACATCCCACGAGTAGGACGCTCATGCACCGACGGTTTTGTTGCCTGCCGCGTACTGGGATATAGGTTTCGGAATATAAAATGGTTTAAGGAACATTATACTAAAACAATCAGTCTAAAATCTTTTTATTCTCACCACCAAGAAACAAGTTTTGTCAATGAAAAAGTTCAGAAAATTGAGTGAAATCAATTCTTGTTAATAATAAATGTTCTTCGATGTACGCTTTTAGTTCATGTCTGGAATATTTAGTTGAAGCAAGGAATGACTTGTAAGGATGTAAAGCGACTAGACGGGAGAGCAAATTGCCGCTGTAAAACCGACTATAGAGCGCTCAAACTCCCGCCAAAAACACGGACCGTAACAGTAGTCGGTTTTACAGCGAAAATTTGCTCCCAGGTCACGTGGTCTCAGGAACAAGATAGAGGGAGAAGACCCGGCGTAGTGATCTGCATAAATTAAAAGCGACCACCAAATCTAATTCTCACATAAGTTTTAATAACGAAATAGGTTTTAGTATTAACGCTGCTGAAATAAGTAGAATTAAACTTACGAATATCAGCAAATTGCAATACGCTTTCTAATTTACGTCGAGACTTCACTCAGCTCTACGGTATCTGGCAGCCGACGGATGACTGCCAGATGACAGATTGGCGCTGTGGTTAAATTAGCGAAGGATGCGGTTATTAGCCAACTTCCTGAGTAACGGTAGAGAAAATGATAACAAAATTACACTTATCGATGTCAACCAAGTTTATAAATCCATACCTGATACTGCCGATATGCTCACGCCGCACAACTAATAAATATTCACAACACACCCCACGAGTAGGACGCTCGTGCACCGACTGATTTGTTGCCTGCCGCGTACTGGGATATAGGTTTCTGAATATAAAATGGCTTAATGAAAATTATACTAAACCAATCAGTCTAAAATCGTTTTATTCTCACCACCAAGAAACAAGGTTTGTCAATGAAAAAGCTGAGAAAATTGAGTGAAATCAATTCTTGTTAATGATAAATGTTCTTCGATGTACTTTTTTAGT
This sequence comes from Ashinkailepas kermadecensis, assembly GCA_034440615.1. Classification (NCBI taxonomy): domain Eukaryota; kingdom Metazoa; phylum Arthropoda; class Thecostraca; family Neolepadidae; genus Ashinkailepas; species Ashinkailepas kermadecensis. Next base: position 34,456 of record JAOTOM010001749.1, on the reverse strand, counting down.
TCATGTCTGGAATGTTTAGGTGAAGCAAGGAATGACTTGGAAGGATGAAAAGCGACTAGACGGGAGAGCAAATTGCCGCTGTAAAACCGACTAGTGCTAGATATGAGCAGTTGCATTATTCTGGACTGCTTGGCACAACACTCATGGCTGCTAAGATCAAGCATCCTCATTCTTGCCGTCTAGCATCTGCAGGCTAGAATTAGCCGCCTCCAGCCGAATAGCACATGTGGTGCTTGTTGCTAGCATCCTTATGCTTGTTACTAGTATCCTAAGGGAAAAGCGTTGTTTGAAGCAGTCACTTAGCATGCAATTAGCAGCAAAAGTGCTAATCATTTTTTACAGTGTAGGTGTCTGTCGTATAGGGGCAGATGCGTGTATGTCTTTGTAAGTGCATTGATGGTGGAACCTGTCTCACGGATGTAGATGGTTTCAGCTGCCGCCAGGCGCCGCTGATCACGACAGTGTAGCAGGATGGTGGTGTTAGCTGTGAGTAAGTGTCTGGTAAGATGTGTGCTGTGCTCTGTCGAAAGATGACTTTTTGGGCCACCATCCTGGAGGTGCATGGTGAGGCGGCGGCTGAGTGTAGTAGTTGTGTGACCGATATAGTATACGCTACGGGTTTCGCAGTCCCCGGTAGTGCACTTGAAACGATATACTACGTCGGTCTGTTGCAATGTGGTAGGTTTGAAGGTGCTGTTGCGAAGAACGAGGGAGGCTGTTTTTGGTGTTTGGTAGTAAACAACAAAACGAATTTTGTGATCATGTTGGACAGGTGTGGTGTTTTTTTCAAGACAATGTCGCGTATTGCCTTTTCATCCTTCCTCCATGCAGGAGTGATCGTGTTTGTGTAGTGGACAATGATGCATTTGCTGGTGTCCTGAGGAGTTTGTCTGGAGTCAGCGTGAGTGATGTGCTTGTGTGTCATATCATGGGATAATTCGTCAAAATCGGCATTGCTATGCTCGTTATGCACGAGCAGCTGACGTACACGGGAGAGCTCGCGGTGAACGAGGCGCCACGAGGAACAATATTTGATCGCTCTCCTCACGTACGCCCGGATCACAGCGTGCCTGTAGCCATCAGTACAATCGCCCTCACCGTTCATGCATCGTTCTAGGTTTGTAGGCTTTACGTATGCGTCAGTTTGGAATCTTCACCACTAGCATCGATCATGAAGTCCAAAAAAGGATGCTTATTACTAACATTAAGTTCTACGGTAAATCCTAGTCCAGATTTTGCCTCCAGTTTAGCTTTCAGAGCATGGAGATCATCAACACTGACCACATCAACGAAAATGTCATCTACATACCCATAGTACATGAGCGGTCGGACGGAGTCTTCATGCAGTACTTTTCCTACATCATAGCTCATGTAGGCTTGTGCGAATAACACACCTAGAGGGGAGCCCATGGCCACGCCGTTAATTTGCTGGTAAAAGTAACCTTCTGGACAGCGGAAGGGCACTTCCATGTTGTAAGCACAAAACATTTCATGTAGGACATTTCTGGGAAACTTGGGTGGTCTAGTGTCAAGATTTTCATACACATAGTTAACAAATATGTTGATTGTTCTCTGGACTGGGACATTGGTGAAAAGACTGACGACGTCTAGAGAGGCCAGAATACCTTTGGGACAGTTACCTCGTAGGATGTCCACAAAATCCTCGGATGACTTCACTGAGTGCTCGGTGGGTATGTATGGAGATATTACAGCGTTCAGCTTTTTGCCAAATGGTACGTGGGCGACGAATTTGTGAGATAATGGGTCTGATTGGTTGTCCCTCTTATATATATATATATACATATCTATATATATATATATATATATATATTTATATATAAATATACATATATATATATATACACACATATATATATATATATATATATATATATATATATATATATATATATATATATATATATATATATACCCAGGTGTTGGTTTTCTTGGCATGAGCAAAAACTAGCACCCTGGGGTTCTAAAGCGCACGCACCCATGGGTGCTCATTTCAAGCACCCTGCTACTAAATATAGCCCAATGAAGACGTGCTAGTTGTAAGCATCATGCTTATATTTAGCACTTGAAATTTTGCGATGCCGTGCCAACTCCAGAAAGGAGTTTAACTCAAGCAGCCCCGTGGTGTTGGAATTTGACATCAGAAATAGCACCAAAGGGGTGCTAATTTTGTACAGTGTAGAGTGACCGCCCCATATACCAAAACCGGTAGAGTGGCCGCCCTATCGACCAATGCCGACAGAGTGGCCGCCCTATCGACCAATGCCGACAGAGTGGCCGCCCTATCGACCAATGCCGACAGAGTGGACGCCCTATCGACCAATGCCGACAGAGTGGCCGCCCTATCGACCAATGCCGACAGAGTGGCCGCCCTATCGACCAATGCCGACAGAGTGGCCGCCCTATCGACCAATGCCGACAGAGTGGACGCCCTATCGACCAATGCCGACAGAGTGGACGCCCTATCGACCAATGCCGACAGAGTGGCCGCCCTATCGACCAATGCCGACAGAGTGGCCGCCCTATCGACCAATGCCGACAGAGTGGCCGCCCTATCGACCAATGCCGACAGAGTGGCCGCCCTATCGACCAATGCCGACAGAGTGGACGCCCTATCGACCAATGCCGACAGAGTGGCCGCCCTATCGACCAATGCCGACAGAGTGGCCGCCCTATCGACCAATGCCGACAGAGTGGCTGCCCTATCGACCAATGCCGACAGAGTGGACGCCCTATCGACCAATGCCGACAGAGTGGCCGCCCTATCGACCAATGCCGACAGAGTGGCCGCCCTATCGACCAATGCCGACAGAGTGGACGCCCTATCGACCAATGACGGTTAGGCGTCCGCCATGTCCTTCAAAGATTCCAACAAACACGAATTGGTTGGTGCGGTCAATTAAAGCGGTGAGTATGTACGGCCCTGGCCAGTTTTTGCAGCACCGTCGGCGGCTGAGGTTTTTGCGCTGGACAGTGCGCCTGCCGCTGCCCGGCCACCAACACTCTCCAGCCAGTGCGTCCTGTGGCTGTGTAGCAGCCAGTGTGTCTTGCAGCTGTGTAGCAGCTGTGTAGCGGCTGTGTAGCAGCGTCTGCTGCGGTAGTCCACCGTGTGGTGGTTGCACGGCGCAGCGTTTCCACCTGCTGCAGCACCGACCGGGAGTCTGCCGGCACCTGGGACACAGGACCAGCTCAGCCATGCTGATGCGAGCCGCTTCAACTGGGCTGCGCGGCCTCCACTGCGTGCTGCGTCATCACGTGCAGGTAATTTCTGCAGAGCGGGCGACGCTTGCCCTTCGCTGCCTTGAGGCATGTTGAAGCTTCTGCTTCCTTGCACAATATGCAGTTATCCACTTTAATGAGTTCAAAGCCCAATGTTGTAGTCGGTGAAAATTCGTGTCTATTATCGCGATTGAATATGCGTACCACATGTAGAAGCAAGACAGGCGTCTGAAAGATGAGATGCATACAACTGGCTTGCGCGGCCAGTTGTAATTATATTATATATATATATATATAAATATATATGCTTTCTGGTAGCAGTTCACGTGAACAGGTTGAGGCAGAGTAACTCCCGATAAAATATTCCTAGCTATACCTTTTTATTGGGTGGTTCCCGACACACTTTATGCAATCACTGCTAATGGTGTCGCCCACACTGTTTCGCCGGTGCCCTCAGGATAGGAAAATGTGCGAGTGGTGCGGGTGTTGAACTCGGGACCTTTGTATCCAGAGCTAACGATACTTGTAGTGTGCATGCTGATGTTATTTTGTGTGAGCCTTGCAGCAGGACAGCTCGAGGTAAGAAACCTCTCCCTCACACAGACACCTTTGAATTTGTCCGCTGAACTATTGGGTTTTGTGACTTGGTAGGCCTCCGAACCAGATCCAAAGCTGAAGTTGCTGAAGCGCTCAATCACTCTTGTGCTTAGTGAAGTGGTCTTCTTTCGTTCATCGACAAAAGAGTACGCTGTTTCCGTTTATTGCCATTTGTGTCTCTTTCGCTGCTGAAATAAGCTACCTCATATAATCCTGTGCAAATAAGTATATTAAAAAAAAATTCCATCTCGCCTCTGCCCTGTTCTGTATCTGTATGCAACGTGTACCACAATAATTAAAATTACGTTATCATTTAAACAGTGAGAACTGGTGAACGTTCCGATGCAACGATGGATGGTGTAATGGACGTGCTGCCACTAAGATGGTGTGAAAATGGGTCCATCTCTTTGTTATCCTAGATTCGGTTTAAGCTCGAGCTTCAGTGAATCGTTTTTGCTTCTATCTTATAAATGAATTAAGGATGGGCATTATCGTTGTGAAATACAGGGATGCATCATTACCATCTGCATTCCTTCATTACTACGAATGCCACTTTCAGAGAATCCTGCCCCCGGCGGTCTTTGGCGTCAGAAGCATGGCGGTTGGTGTCGCATTTCAAGTCGAGGTAAGAACGATGCAAGAGCATGCATTCACCCATCGGTCCAAAACGGCAGGCCGATCTGTGCCGTGACGTCCAGTTGTCAGGCCGATATGTGCCGTGACGTCCAGTTGTCAGGCCGATCTGTGCCTTGACGTCCAGTTGTCAGGCCGATCTGTGCCGTGACGTCCAGTTGTCAGGCCGATATGTGCCGTGACGTCCAGTTGTCAGGCCGATATGTGCCGTGACGTCCAGTTGTCAGGCCGATCTGTGCCGTGACGTCCAGTTGTCAGGCCGATCTGTGCCGTGACGTCCAGTTGTCAGGCTGATATGTGCCTTGACGGCCAGTTGTCAGGCCGATCTGTGCCGTAACGGTCAGCTGTCCAGTTGGCCGCAGCTATGCCTTAGTTAACCTAGCGAGGGCCGGGGTACCTACGCACCCACCACAGCTATGCCCTAATTATTCTGGCGCTGGCCGGGGTACTAAGGCACCCACCACAGCTATGTCTTAATTAATCTGGCGATGGCCCGGTACCCACGCACCCACCACAGATATGCCCTAATTAACCTGGCGCTGGCCGGGGTACTCAGGCACCCACCACAGCTACGTCTTAATTAACCTGGCGAGGACCCGGTACCCACGCACCCACCACAGCTATGCCATAATCAACCTGGCGCTGGCCGGGGGACTCAGGCACCCACCACAGCTATGCACTAATTAACCTGGCGGTGGCCGGGGTACTCAGGCACCCACCACAGCTATGCACTAATCAACCTGGCGCCGGCCGGGGTACTCAGGCACCCACCACAGCTATGCCCTAAATAACCTGGCGCCGGCCGGAGTACATACGCACTCACGACAGGCTAGAGGCTTACCCTGGCATTTTCCCTGGCTAATTCTGCGACACATTTACGAATATTTCAAAATAAAATCGATGATCAAAGATCAGATGATATTAGTAAGCACCAGGGATGGTAATATTAACGGTAAGCACCAGGGATGCGGAGCCGGAGCCGGAGCCGGAGCCGGAGCCGGAGCCGGAGCCGGAGCCGCCGGAGCCGGAACATTTTGCCCGGAGCCGGAGCCAGAGCCGGAGCCGCCGGGACATTTACTCGGAGCCGGAGCCGTCAAAAGCAGGGCGGCTCCGACTCCGAAAGAGGTGTAAATTAAACAAAATTAGCAAACGTGAAATGAACACATTATACCTAGTGTGGTATGGTATGGTGTGAAAACGCATTTTTAAAAGCCAAAATGTTTAAATACGAGTGACATGTAAAAATATCATCAAATAATGGTAGAATAACCAATAACCATATTCTAGCCTCAGTAGTCAATGCAATAGTTCCAGCGCCGTGCCGCCGTAGCGGCGATTTTCAGCCGGCGGCCGGCCCGCCGGCCGCCCGTATTGACGCCGCGGTTCCGGTATGAGCCGCGCGGCGCTGAACACCGAAAATTGGGGGCGGGTGTTTATTTAAAGATAGATACAGGGTTTATATGGGAAAGTTGCTTATAATTGTCTGAAGTTTGCGCCCCTGAGTGGTCGCGGCTAACTTTTTTAAACATCCCCCCCCTAGCTCTTACTTAATGGATCGATCACGTTTGGGATGTACGGAGCCGGAGCCGGAGCCGGAGCAGGATCCGCCGGAGCCGGTACATTTTGCCCGGAGCCGGAGCCGGAGCCGGAGCCGCCGGGACATTTTACTCGGAGCCGGAGTCGGAGTCGGAGCCGGGATACTTCCCCGGAGCCGGAGTCGGAGCCGGAGCCGTCTAAAATTTTCCCGGCTCCGCATCCCTGGTAAGCACACGTGGCAATATGAATATTATGATATTCATATTGTCCCGTGGCAGAGCTCAACGCTGATTGGTCTGAACGCCGGATGTTCGGTTTGGCCGGACAAGTTGCGGCAACCACTGGTCAGTGGGTTGTCCGAACTGCGAAGATTTGGCCGTGGTCATCGGAACTGAGCTCACGACATCCACCGAGTCAAATATTTACACGACATATAATGCTTCGTCGGATGTGTGGCTTGTGATAGCTTATGGGCTGAAATGATGGCAAAATGTGAGCGCAAATAGTGGCAAAATGCAAGCGCAAGTGAGCGTCTCCGATGGCTTTATAGCTACTTTTGAAGAAGAAAAACGAACATATCTTATTAGTAGAATGTTGGGAGTCAACCCTATGTCCTGATCACTCCGCACTTCGACGGGCATTTCCAAATGGGCGTGCATTTTGCTTGACCACACCCCCCCCCCCGACCAGTTTATTCCTCCAAGATTGGTCGGAGGGCTGCCCCTGACTCATGGCTGATGTCAATCGGAGTTTCGAACGCAGAACCTGATTCTACTGAACAGTTTTATATGTTGCACTTTCCAGACGATGTCAATTTCGTAACGACAGCTGACCTTGCCGGGAAAGGCTGACAACGCGCCGTAACAGCGACCCAACCGGATGGTGTCTTTGCATAGTACACTATATCGCTTTCATCTGGGAAGCTACCAACAGTAGCCGGGCACGGATTGTCACTAAGAGGGGGGGGGGGGGGCAGTGGTGGGGCAGTCATCATTATGGAACGGGCCATGTCGTCAGCCGCTGGCGGTACAACTGGCCGAGGTCGGACCGGTGTGAGTGTGTGACCATGTCGTCAGCCGCTGGCGGTACACCTGGCCGAGGTCGCACCGGTGTGAGTGTGTGACCATGTCGTCAGCCGCTGGCGGTACAACTGGCCGAGGTCGGACCGGTGTGAGTGTGTGACCATGTCGTCAGCCGCTGGCGGTACACCTGGCCGAGGTCGGACCGGTGTAAGTGTGTGACCATGTCGTCAGCCGCTGGCGGTACACCTGGCCGAGGTCGGACCGGTGTGAGTGTGTGACCATGTCGTCAGCCGCTGGCGGTACACCTGGCCGAGGTCGGACCGGCCCCGACGGCCACTTACGACCCTGAACAGGCGCTGATGCTGTACGGCGACATGAGCACTGTTCGACAGCTCGAGTTGGCGGCCACCACACTGTTCCAGGAGGGCACGGTCCGCGGTCCGATGTGCCTCTACTCCGGTCAGGTATGTCATGGATCTGTATCTGTGGAGGTGCTTCTGCCCTCATCACTTCTCCAGTCATTAGTTGGTTAGCAGCAGCCATTCATCTGCGCATTATTAGCCAACGGTATGATGTTTTTGTGGTTGTTGTTTTGCTATGTATGCAGAGCGTTATCATGTGGCACACTGTGAGTGTTTATTTGAATACCCATATAGCTGGTAGAGTTTATGTGGGAATAGAGGGACTACATTGCATGCGTACACAGCTTCTTTCTCCAACGAACTGCTTTGATCATGCGACTTAGTTAAAATATAATTATCTTCAAATAATGAAGGCAAACATTCCTCGTTGTGCTTGCGAGCAGCGTTCAATTACCGGCAAGAAGTGCATACAATCTGAAGTAGAGGACGGCATCGTGTTTGGTGGTGGGATCCAAAGTTCCCTAAACCAGCTCTAACCACTTGAAGACTACGAGATGAGGGAGATAGAGAAGGTAGTGAGTGTGTGTACTGAGTTTGACCAGCCTGCCACCGTCAGGTGATACAGGCTGTTTCACCGAAGGAGGTAGTGTAAAGAGAACTACCATATAGCACAGTAATCGTGCTGTTTGGTGAAGAACATCATCACACATGGTCGGGTGTACCGCAAGCAGCACACGGAGAGATCAAGTATCAGGATCGTGGTTGAAGTTGAAATTTCACACTTTATTGGAAGTGCGGCATTGTCGGAAACGCTTTGCATCAACTATAACTCTGGTTGACATTCCTCATCCTTCAGTGATTTAATGTTATTGAAATACTTAATTATTTCTGTATTTTTCTGTATTTTGCTATATACACAAATGCATTGAATGACTAGCCGGTGACTGGTCGAAATATACTGCAAGCTCTTGTTGATTGAACCATTGTTGTTTGCCATGCCGTCACGTTTGAGGTGTTCCTTGGGCAACGGCATGTTTTGGTGTGTTGTTCGATGAGCAACACATATATTACGCTGTTTGTATGAAGTAATGTGATTTCAGGAGGCAACGTGCGTGGGCATCAGAGCGGCCATGAACGCGGGCGACTCTGCCGTCACCTCGTACCGCTGTCACGGCTGGGCACTGATGATGGGCATGTCGCCGCGAGAGGTCAGTCACTATGACGGGTCATTTGATAGCTGGGCAGTGATGATGAGCATGTCACCGCGAGAGATCACTGTGACAGGTCGGTCACCGCGGGAGGTCAGTCATTGTGACAGGTCAGTCATCGCGAGAGGTCAGGCACTGTGACAGGTCAGTCACCGTGAAAGGTCAGTCATTGTGACAGGTCAGTCACCGCAAGAGGAGGTCAGTCGCTGTGACAGGTCAGTCACTGCGAGAGGCTAGTCACTGTGGCAGATCAGTTGATACTTGGGCAGTGATGATGGGCATGTCACCACAAGAGATCAGTCACTGTGACAGGTCAGTTGGTAGCCGGGCAGTGATGATGGACATGTCACCGCAAGAGGTCAATCACTACGACAGGTCAGTTGGTAGCCGGGCAGTGATGATGGACATGTCACCGCAAGAGGTCAGTCACTGTGACAGGTCAGTTGGTAGCCGGGCAGTGATAATATGCATGTCACCGCGAGAGGTCAGTAGAATGACGAACGCAATTCGAACTCCTATGTCTACCCACAGCCCTTATGAGCCCCCTTCTCTCTCCAACTACGTGGTTTCCCAGCCTTCCCTAGCGCTACGGCCAGTTAGGTTCGCTCACGAATGGAAGTGGTGACAGCGAGAGGCTTGGCCACAGTAACAATCAGCGGACACAGCATCACTTCACTACCTTCACATTCGAGTGAATGGCAAGGTACCGATTTTGTTTCCTATAAAGTATCCCTTTTCTCCTATCATTTGCTATGGTGTGAAATATTGCCATTAGTGTTTTTTTTTTGGGGGTGGGGGGTGGAATGTGCTGTATCACTGGGTGTCGAAGTATCTGCGGCTGCCTGCATAAATTGTGTAGTTTCGAAGATTCCAGTGGCATTTAGGGGTACCGCATGAAGTTAGATGGTTTTAGGCGAAAATGGATCGGCTGCCGTTGAGAAACTTGGAACATGTATGAAAACGAAAACGGTATGGGGTATCCCAGATATACCAGGTTTAACACAATAGTCAACTTGGTGACCCCTGGAGGTCAAGCGGTTCGATGTGCTGCCAAACAGCTCTGGGAATGCGTTCGGGAATGTATTGGCTACGTGTTGTGCGATTCTCATCCGATTGGAGGACGCCGTCACAAATCGAATCCGTCACTGAATACATCGCTGTTATCATGGGCGTGAAAAAATACCGTCAGCGACGGAATTTTTCATAAGATAGCTAATGGCTTCAACGTATCGGATATGAGCTGTGGTGATTATTTTTTGGCTCTATCTGAAATAGGTTCCATGCACTGCTGGATTCAAGCTGCACACTCAATTTTTATTTTGGGAAATTTTGACATTGGACCTTCCCGGAAGGGTCACCTGCCGACGAAATGCATGAACATAGGGTACCACTGGATTTGTTTCGGAGCAGCCTATGTACCTTTTGTTGTCTCGCCGGCTCTGGCACAGCTAGGGCCGGAATGGTGATAGGTGGCAACACAGCTAGGGCCGGAATGGTGATAGGTGGCAACACAGCTAGGGCCGGAATGGTGATGGGTGGCAACACAGCTAGGGCTCGAATAGTGAGAGGTAGCAACACAGCTAGGATCGGAATGGTGATAGGTGGCAACACAGCTAGGGCCGGAATGGTGAGAGGTGGCAACACAGCTAGGGCCGGAATGGTGAGAGGTGGCAACACAGCTAGGGCCGGAATGGTGAGAGGTGGCAACACAGCTAGGGCCGGAATGGTGAGAGGTGGCAACACAGCTAGGGCCGGAATGGTGAGAGGTAGCAACACAGCTAGGATCGGAATGGTGATAGGTGGCAACACAGCTAGGGCCGGAATGGTGAGAGGTGGCAACACAGCTAGGGCCGGAATGGTGAGAGGTGGCAACACAGCTAGGATCGGAATGGTGATAGGTGGCAACACAGCTAGGGCCGGAATGGTGAGAGGTGGCACTGCCCACCATCCGAGAGCGGGGCTGCTGAGATATGCTCGGTAGGTGTGGCTTGATTCTGCTTGGTCAGTTAAGTGGCACGAAAATAAATCGTTAACAAGTGACGATCAAGATCAGTCCTGCTCATTTGATCTGATCCATGTTGTCATCGATAAGTCCAAATTTTTTAATTATGTAACTATGCTGTCTTTTGTCTCGTCTTATTTTGTTTATTATTGTTTTATTTTTTTAACGGGCATGGTTCACGAATATTGGCAGCCATGTTGTTTTTAAGCAGCGCAAATTGTCAGTTGATGACTAGGATAGATATCAACAGCATTCACGACCCAACTAATCACTCACGTTCAGCCCAGGCTCAAATGAACGCCAGATTAACCATCGCTCGAGCAGAGGGGATGAAAGCATCATTTCCGCTGAGGTGTTATTTTTCTCGTGACCAGAGAACGACGTGCGTCAGCGGGCTGCCGTGTGTTGGCGGTTATGGACTGCCGTGTGTTGGCGGTTATGGACTGCCGTGTGTCGGCGGTTATGGACTGCCGTGTGTTGGCGGTTATGGACTGCCGTGTGTTGGCGGTTATGGACTGCCGTGTGTTGGCGGTTATGGACTGCCGTGTGTCGGCGGTTATGGACTGCCGTGTGTTGGCGGTTATGGACGGTATCGGTCATGTCCTTTGCCAATTGTATGGTATACACAATTGAGGATGTCACGTGAAGCATGTCAGGTGACGTCATAATTGGGAGCATATTAGGTCGTTTTTCTCGCGGATATCGTGAATTATCGGCAATTAATCACACTTATTGCCACAAAATGGCCAATGTTGGATGCAGTAGGGTGATGGACAACTCAGCTGTCGTGCTTACACAGATCATTTACCTCCCCAAGGTCATGCGAGGTCGTTGACCTAACTTCGCGAAAATAATGTTAATCAATTTCTGAATCACTTTGGGGTTAATTTGGACGTTGCAATTGAACTTGGCGTCCAATTTTCATCCTGGGCATTGGGTGTAAGTACTCAGCAGTACTGGACGCTGGGTCTAAAACAATGATTTCAGACACCAAGTCGAATGTTCCCTAAACGAATATTTCAACCTCCTTTCCAGGTTATTCCACGTCAACTCAACCGATTGATAACACCCCACCACTCATATTTTGCTTAAGCTCCGTCTATGGAATTATCTTAATCCCAGAACACGATTATGTAGTCTTATGTCTATCTGACCACCAGTTTGTCCGGAACGATAGCGCAAGAATATGACATCGTACCACAAGCTGATCTATTTATATTGACGTATCTCTGGAACAATGGCAGATTTCTAACATCAGAAACTGTTATGGGGTGACCACATTTATAATTTTAACGAAGTCTATTAACGTATTTTGCAATGTTTTCAAAACATATTTTTAACACAAAGTTTTCATGAAGTCTCCATTTGTTAAAAATGGAATGAAAGCAGCATATAACTGAGTTAGTACAGTATTTCGGTCAGAGGCTCCTGACTCTGGCCAGGGAGGCTAACACCGACTTGAACAGCCCTACCATCCAAGAAATCCTGATAGACCTGTTTAATAAGGGAGTGCAAAGTAACCAGATGGCCAGCAAATTATATAGACATAAATTTAGCAGCCTTGAGGAGGCGATACAATTTGCAGTGTCCGAACAAAGCCTGGACAGGACTTTGGAACTGTGTAGGGGGTTCAAAAACGAGAAGACGAGCCGATGGACATTGATATTATTCAACCTGGAAGCGACAGAATTGACAAATTAGAGAAGCTTGTAGTATCCCTGGGTGAAACAGTATCAAAACTTGCAGCGCAAAAATTAGACACACCAAAACCACACACCCAACCACAGTCTAGACCCCGAGTATTTCACTCATCCTACCCACAGTATCCGCGACCACCACGACCTTATGCCTCAAGACCGAACCATGGACCCCCTCTGTCGCGTCCTCCCGCGGTGACCAGAGTTTGGAAACCACAACCGCCAAATCCGTCCTTTCAGTGGACTGCCGATGGTAGACCCATCTGCATAAGATGTACAAAAATCGGCCACATGGGTCGTCAGTGCCGTTCCTGCCCAAATCCCCCTAGACAGACGGAAAACTAGAGCTCCATTGTGAATGACCACCACGATGGAGCTGAGAATACGCGGAAAAAGGAACCACAGAGGAAGGAGGGAAAAAATGCCAGAAGGAAAAGAGATCCCGAGAAGCGCAAGCAGAAACAGGAACGAGTTCAGCAAATTCGTACTAAACATAATACCCCATGTTCTGGCTTAAAATCTGTAACCAGAGAGCATACACACTTGTGGACACCAGAGCGTACATTTCATTGATTTCAAAAGAGTTCTATGACAAAATTGCAGAAGATGAGACACTCAGATTCTCTGGAGACCAAAAAGACCACATTCCATTCATTTCAGGCAGCGGCCATCGCTTGAAAAATATCGGTGTAGGAACGTTCAGAGTCAAGATGAGTAAATTCAGAAAACCATTCGCCTTTCAAATCGTAGAAAACTTGACACCACAGTGCATGTTGGGAAATGATTTCTTGACCGAGTTTGGATAAAAATTACATTTCGAAGAGCATTGAATGATTATGCACTGAAGGAAACATGATTTCTCTAAGACCGCAGCGAACGACCTGTGGGCAGGCGAGCTCACAAGTCAGAATCAAAGGACGCATAAAATATATATATATATATATATATATATATATAAAACATATATCCCGGCCAACACGGTCGTGGAGTGTCCGGCAGCTGTGAACATAATACAATTAGTGCAACAAACTTGCTATGTGCGGTCACTGGACAACATGCCACTAATTTCTGACGAGGCCGGCTTGTTCATAGCCGAAGTGGTGGCTAAACCAGATCGACATAAGCGTTTACCAGTACGAATCATAAATACCACCACGAGAGATTTCACGTTGTATCCCGACCAAGTAATAGCATTCGCTGAGAAAATAGACGAATCTGACCTAGAGAACCTGATCGACATGACTCAAGACATCGACTTGATCCCGTCAGCCACACTCTCTGACCCGATTGTGCAAGCCCAGCTGTCTCACCTGACTGGCGCTGACAAAGACAAACTCGAACAGCTGTTACGTGCCAACGCTGACCTATTTGCTGCGACCGACGCCGACCTTGGCACGACTGACGTTATACTCATGGACATACAGACTGCTGACCACCCACCAATCCGACAAACACCTTACAAAACTCAATTTTCTCAGCGAAAATACGTAGAAGATCAAATTAAAATACCGTTGGAAGCTGGAATCATCGAGGAGTCAGACAGTCCGTGGGCTGCGCCCATAGTCATCGTACGTAGGAAAGATGGTAGTAACCGTTTTGCAGTCGATTACAGAAAATTAAATAAGGTAACTAAGAAAAGCAGTTATCCACTCCCGCTAATAGAAGACATCCTTGCTTCTCTCGGTGGAGCGAACTTCTTTTCATCTTTAGATTTGAAAGCGGGATACTGGCAAATACTGGCAAATTCCAATGTCGGAGGAGAGCGTCCCAAAAACAGCATTCACGTGTTTTCTAGGCCTGTGGACTTTTATAAAAATGTCATTTGGAATTTGCAACGCGCCATCGAAATTCATGGAGCTAATGAACAAGGTGATATCAGGAAATCAGAATCGGTTTGCAACGGCCTACATCGACGACATAATAGTGTATTCGAAAACGTTTGATGAACACCTAGCTCACTTGGAAGAAGTCTTTCGCCGTTTGCGCAAAGCAAAATTGAAATTGAAACTTTCGAAGTGCGATTTTCTGAAAAGGGAGGTCCAATACTTAGGACATGTGGTGCCAGCCTCTGGCATCAAGCCAAAACCCGAGAAGGTAGAATCAATACGACACATGGCAGCACCAATCACTGTGAAAGGAGTTCGTTCATTTATCGGTATGTG
>JAOTOM010001749.1:0-15000 GCA_034440615.1 Ashinkailepas kermadecensis | reverse complement strand
CCTCTAACTGCATCATTTCTGTTAAATTCAAACATTTTCCTGAGATATCCCTGTTCCTGACCATGAACAAATGTAAAAACCTCGATGAGTCTCCTCTCAGCCTTCTATATCTAAGTGAAAACATATTCAATTTCTTCAATCTTTCCTCATATGCCAGGTTGCCTATGCCATTAACCATTTTTGTTGCCCTCTTTTGTACTCTCTCTGTATATGTATATATGTATATATGCACATATATATATATATATATATATATATATATATATATATATATATATATATATATATATATATATATATATATATATATATATATATATTAGGTTATAGGTATACACATGCAGATCCAATATTTGTAACAAAATAAAGAAAAAAACGGAGTGCTGCATTTCGAAAGTATTTTAAACAACCAGCATAAGGAAGCGTCCTTCAACCTTATATGACAATGACTTGATATAATCGCACGAGACTGACCTGAAATAATTGATGCAATATAATCGGACTTGGCAGAAGGGGACTGTCTCGGCCTGACCTGATGCGTATCGGACTTACTAATGGGCGGCGAATCAGAGTTGGTGGCAGGAAACTGACCGGATCCTGCATGATCAGATATGTCCTGGGAGACTGAACTCACCTGACAACAGGAGACTGACCCAATCAGGCAGCAGGCGACCAATATGACCTGAATCGGCAGCAGGTGACTGACCATTTTTGTTAATTTTGTTATCATTAACCATTAATCATTAATCATTAACCATTTTTGTTGCCCTCTTTTGTACTCTCTCTAAAAGCCAACAATCTTTCTCATAACTAGGGGACCAAGCTTGGACACAGTATTCCAAATGTGGCCTGACATATGCACAGTAAAGCTTCCTGGTGACCTCCTTACTTTTGTATGACACATTCCTCTGTATTGCCCCAAGCATTCTTAGTGCCTTCTTCCTGGCTTCTTTGGTCTGTTCTGATGCCCCCAATTTTGTGTTCAAAATAACACCTAAGTCCTTCTCCTGCTGAGTCACAGATAGTACTTGGCCACCCATCAAGTATGGAGCCTTCATATGCTGCCTACCTACATGCATGACTTTGCACTTATCAAAATTAAACTTCATCTGCCATTTGTCGGACCACTTCACTAGCTCGGCTAAGTCTTTCTGCAGCAAAACCTGCTCATTGTGCCCTGTTATTGCCCTAAAGATCTTCAAATCATCCGCAAATTTCAAAACCTTGCTGCTTAGGCCACATTCAATGCTATTCACATATATAATGAACAATAGAGGCCCCAGTGCCGACCCCTGGGGGACTCCACTAAGAACATTTTGCCATGATGACTTTGTACCATTTAGCATCACTCTCTGCTGTCTATCTGAAAGCCACAACTCTATCCATTTTAGGATGCTACCTGCAATACCATGGACCTGAAGCTGCATCATTAACCGTTTATGGGGTACCTTGTCAAAGGCCTTACCAAAGTCAAGATATGCTACATCAACCTGATTTCCCTGATCAAATTGTTCTGTAGCAAAATTCAAAAAGTCAAAGAGATTTGTGAGACACGATCGCCCTTTTCTAAACCCATGTTGAGTATCTTCAATCAATCTGTTTCCTTCCAGAAAACTAACTATTCTATCCTTGATAATTGATTCGAGTACCTTGCAGACTAGGGATGTGAGGCTTACTGGCCTATAGTTTTCAACTTTCCCTCTTTCTCCTTTCTTGAAAATAGGAACTACATTTGCCCTTTTCCAATCTGTTGGAATTTCATTTTGTGAAACTGATCTACAAAATATTATACTAAGTGGAATTGCCACTTCCTTTTCAGCTTCCCACAATACCCTAGCATAAATTCCATCAGGTCCTGCTGCCTTGTTTGGCTATATTTTTCTGATATAATTGAACACAATATCACTATCAATGAAATCAACATCGTGTATCTGATCACCTGTCACTGAACTGCGGTTCACGGTTGGCAGATTAGTCACATCCTCCACTGTAAACACTGATTTAAACTGCTTGCTCAGCTCCTCAACCATCTCACCATCCTCACTCAATATAGTCCCATTTACTTCCAGTGGACCAATTGTGCTTGAAACTTTACTTAGCTTGTAGAAACTAAATATTTTTTTACTGTCCCCATTACAGTTCCTAGCCAAATCCAATTCTTTTGCTCGCTTTGCTGCTCTGATTTTCTGCTTCACAGCATCTCTAGATTTTTATACGACCTTAGATTTACGATATTTGAAGCTTCCTTAAATACTCTAAATGCATCTTTCTTAGCCTTAATTGCTTTCATCACATCTGGTGTAAGCCATGCTGGCTTTCCTACCCTTCTTTTGCGCCCTTGCTTTTGGGGGACATGTCTAATCTGAATTTCCCTCAAGTAAGATTTAACTTTTCCCACATTTTACAGGCATTTAAATCAAAGAATTCTTCTTCCCATTGTATGGCACTTAAAGCCTCTCTCATGCAGTCAAAGTCTGCCCTGTTAAAATTTGGAATCTTGGCCAAATTAACCTTGATTGTCCCTGCTACCTGTGCCTTGAATCTCACTATGTTATGGTCACTTCTTCCCAGAGTTTCTCCTACGGTCAAGTCTTGAACTAAATCACTTAAATATGAGAAGACAATGTCCAAGAATGAGCCCTGCCTGGTTGGTTCCGCTACAAACTGGTGTAAGAACAAGTCCTCTTCAAGGCATTTCCTAAACAGTTTACATGATGGGGAGCCAACACCAACATTTTCATATCCTTTTAGATTAAAGTCACCAAGAATAAGGCATTTCCTCTAAAAGTTTATAGTGATTTCCTCACAAATCACCTTATCGAGCTCCAGTTGCTGAGAATGTGGCAAGGTTCCTGATCGATACAAAGCTCCTATCCTCAGTTTATTGCTGTTGCCTTTTCCCACAGCAACATCAAGCCAAATGGACTCCACAGACACATTTTTTACCCCATCTGCTACTTTTTGAGAACTGTATAAGCTATTCACATAGAGCATTACACCACCCCCTTTCAGTGCTGGACCCCTATTGCATGAAAACATATTGTATCCCTGGATCTCATAGTCCTGCAAGTTATCACTCAAATATCCCTCACTGACCCATGCCTCAGTAATGCAAACAAAATCTGGTTTCTCCTCAGCAACATAAAACTTGAACTCATCAAATTTGGATCGAATGCTCTGAACATTAAGCATCATACACTTAACAAAAGTTCCATGACCCTCTTTGGCTTTTTTCATGTTGAGTAGCTCTATCATCTCTGGATGAGCTACCACTCTGTCCCCTTGATCTACTGCTACCCCTATTTGTTGACTGTGAGGTTCTATTGCCTATGCTGTCACTATTGGCATATCCCTGAGATGGCAATGCCAATTCTTCCCTCCCCACCCCATTATCTAGTTTCCCTGAAGGACATGTTCATATACTTTGCCTAACACTTGCACCCCCTTCTCGGAGAAGTGCAGGCCATCCCTCTGATAGAGGTCAGATGAGCCATAAAACCTGCACCACTTGTCAAAAAAGTCAAACCTAACTCATTGCAGAGCCTACCTACCCTGGCATTGGCTGCCAGTGCCCTAGAGCTCCACTCAGGGGAGACTCCAGCC
The DNA here is from genome assembly GCA_034440615.1 of Ashinkailepas kermadecensis. Classification (NCBI taxonomy): domain Eukaryota; kingdom Metazoa; phylum Arthropoda; class Thecostraca; family Neolepadidae; genus Ashinkailepas; species Ashinkailepas kermadecensis. Next base: position 11,397 of record JAOTOM010001749.1, on the reverse strand, counting down.
ATAGGCAGAATAGCTGTCACAATAACTTTGCTATTGCTTTGCTTCAGGGTGGCCAGAAGGGCCCTGTAGTCCTGCATCAGCTCCTCACTCCTAGCAGGACCTATGTTGTTCACTCCTACCTGCACTATAACTGTACTAAACTGGTTTTCACTGGTGGCCTGTGGGACCACTGGGACCAGGTCTCTAACCTTGGCACAGGTCTGGTGATGCACCTCCTACCTCTCCAACCTTTACAGAATACCCTATCTAAATGCAGCACACGAGAGTCTCCTACGACTAGCACTTTCTCCTTGCTGCTATCACTATCCTGTCTACCACTCCATCATATAGCCTCTGTACTACTGCATCGTGTAGCCTGTATGCTACTGCATCGTGTAGCCTGTATATCACTGCATAATGTAGCCTGCCTACTACTGCATCACATAGCCTTCCTACTACTGCATCATGTAGCCTGTCTACTACTGCATCGAATAGCCTTCCTACTACTGCATCATACAGCCTGCCTACTACTGCATCATGTAGCCTTCATACTAATGCATCATTAAACCTGTCTACTACTGCATTATGTAGCTTGTCTACTACTGCATCATGTAGCCTCTGTTCTACTGCATCGTGTAGTCTGTATACTACTGCATAATGTAGCCTGCCTACCACTGCATCGCATAGCCTCCTTACTACTGCATCATGCAGCCTGCCTACTACTGTATCATGTAGCCTGTCTACTATGGCATCATGTAGCCGGCATCCTGTAGCCGGTATCCTGTGGCCGCCATCCTGTTTCGAGACAGCTCTTTGTGCGAGTTTGTGAGAAAATCAGATATTTTCAGCTTTGTTTTGGAGATGTTTGCTTACTATCGGACCAAGAGGAAGGACATTCAGATCACTGCCCCCGCCCCTTCACACACAAAGTGATGGAGTTCCTAAGTAATGTGAGCATTTGTAGACTTCTTGAAAGACAGACATATACAATCTGGAAAATATAGTTTTAAAGCAACCCCTTAATCAAATTTCCTCCCAAATCCAGAACGTTTCCATTAGTCTGATTGTTTTCATCATGGCAACGAGTTAATGCGTGCATCTGGCATGGTCAGTTGTTTCGCCGCCCAACTGGTGTGGATGCATTGCTTCAATTGTCTACATCGCTACCCGTGCCTGGCACACAAACTGAACTCCATTTCTATGGAAGATCATTCACTAAGTGCCAGCCTCAGGCACTGGCGGATCTAGCCCACCGGTTTGGAGGGGGGCCAACTTTCGGTTTTCGGCGTCAGCCCCCCTTCCCTCCCCAAGTGGCGTACCTAGGAATTGCATCAGGGGGAGGGGTTGAACGGATTTGGAGGATGCCCATTCTCCCACTATTTTTGGTTAAAAGCACGGGATTTCGACCACTATTTGGCAAGGGGGCACATTTTAAAAATAGTAATAAAAATAAAAATAAAGTAATAAGTAAAATAATAATTGACAACATAATTTCCTGTGTAGGGGCCCCAGCCTACCTCCACTGTTTCTATGTTACTGGATTTTTGTTCTTGTTTATCAAAACGTTCACGTTCAGCATCTTGTACCACGTCAACGTTCGTGCAAGTGGACACTGGCGGTCCGGCGGATCCGATTTTGTCATAAAGTCATAAAGTCATAAAGTATTAAGGCTTAATAAGAGCCACAGGGGCCCATCTGGGTTAAGCCTATCTAGAAAAGGTACTAGAATGTACATACTCCCACCCCAATCAATCCCTTATCCCAAGTTCCTAGGAAGCTATATATCCCAGCCCATCTAACACCACTCACTTGCTACCGCCTAACACCCTCAATAATCACAAGCTCCTCCCATCACACCCATCGTGCCACCATAGACAACCTCATCAGCATCACATCCCGAAGGAAGGTGCCGAATCCACTGCTAGGCACATCCCACAGAAATTCATAAAGCGTTCAGACTTAATAAGAGACTCACGTGCTATTGCATAATACACTCAACAATTACAAACTCCTCCCATCATACACATTGTGCTACCATAGACAATCTCATCAGTATCACATCCCGAAGGAAGGTGCTGAATCCACTGCTAGGTACACCCTATATAAAGTTATAAAGCATTTAGACTTAATAAGAGACTCACTTGCTATTCCATAACACAGTCAACAATTACAAACTCCTCCCAACTCCCACTCCTCCCTGTCGATCAACCTTCCCTGGAATATAGAAAAACAATCCCCCTATTCTTATAATGATTGTCTATGCCGTTTTTAAAGATGTTCAGTGTGTTGCTACTGACAATGGTTCCTGGCAGCTGGTTCCAGTGTTCTACTACCCTGTTGGTGAAGAAAGACTGTCTTAACCTTGTCCTGCTGTGATTAACTTTAATTTTGAATTGATGACCTCTAATTGCATCATTTCTGTTAAATTCAAACATTTCCCTGAGATATCCCTGTTCCTGACCATGAACAAATTTAAAAACCTCGATGAGATCTCCTCTCAGCCTTCTATATCTAAGTGAAAACATGTTCAATTTCTTCAGTCTTTCCTCATATTCCAGGTTGCCTATACCATTAACCATTTTTGTTGCCCTCTTTTGTACTCTCTCTAAAAGCCAACAATCTTTCTCATAACTAGGGGACCAAGCTTGTCAACTCTTGCTGTAAGCAGAACTTTATCAGCATGGAACCATCGATGTGTGTCAGAATCTACTATGCTACTATACTGGCTTCCAAACAATTATATATTTTTTAAATCCTTTAAAATTGGAGATTCTTTCATCCAGACGCTATTTTTTTACCTCGGCAAAGGTTAATGCATTTTAATTTAGTTGACTTCTGTTGGTTTCGGGGGCCAAGACACTATGGCCCCCCTTTTAAGTGCTTCGGGGGGCCATGGCCGGAATGGTCCCTCCCTGGATCCGCCAGTGCATGAGGGTATATGTAAGACTTGTCTCATAGATACCTTAAACTGCAATAATACCCTTAAACTTTAATAGCCCGGCCCTACCAACCGAATCTCCCCTACATGCAAACCCACCAGTTATCTCTTATTCAGGATATAAATACATACCTCCTCTTGCTATTCTTCTTGAAAAAATCAGTCAATGTAGCTTGTCTCTTCATCTCAGCAACCCCAACACCTATATGGCTATATGGCCTTGCCCCAACACCAACATACGAAAATGTTCCCGTGGCTCCACCAGAAGGAACTCAGTGGAGGCTAGTGGAGGCTAGTTGAGACTGGCCCACGGGAACGACCGGTGGAGCTTGGTGGATAAAACAGCTGACAGCGGTGTGAATTCCGCGACAAAAAGGAAGCATTTGGCGCTGTATCATAAATTGGCCAAATTGCCTTTCAAATGTTTGTCCAGATGATCGCACAATGTACATGGTATGCCTTGTTTTACAAAGTCCAAAATTTGTCTTTATTTCTGGCTATGTATGTGTCCTCAGAGACTGCGGGGGCACACGTCCTTTTCGCCTATGGGATAAACCAGGCAATCTCTCTTTCCTCTCGGTTGAGCTTCGTCTCCCCCTGTTTTGCGGTTTGGCCTGCCTTCTTAACGTACAGCATATAATCTCGTGTCTGGACTCGCCGGGCTCCCTCGGCCCCGAGGCGCTTCTCTACCCGTTGCTGACTTTTCCTCATCTCAACTTGCCCGACCTCGTCGATCGGGCACGAGTAGGATTTTAGTCGGCGCCAGGAGAACGGCGGTACTTCTGGGCACGGGAATTGCGGCGGATCCGGCCGGTAAAGTAACATCTTCACTTAGGCCGAATGACGTAGATCAAAGGCCTAAAAAAACATGTTTGTGGTCTGCATTATTGTTACTTCGATTATTGTTCATAGTTGTAGTAATTTCATATTTCCTTTGCGAAGGATGATCCCAGTATTCAGTTGATGCATGAAGATGAGATTCGTATGATGGAGGACGTTGTTTACGCGCAAATATATGGCGCAAGTGCGCCATGATTGAGCTCCAACTGAAAAATTACAGGGTCTGTTCCCGTGGCTCCACCAGAAGGAACTCAGTGGAGGCTAGTGGAGGCTAGTTGAGACTTGCCCACGGGAACGACCGGTGGAGAAATCAGCTGATGGCGGCGTGAATTACGCAACAAAAAGGACGTATTTGGCGCTGTATCACAAATTGGTCAAATTGCCCTCCAAATGTTTTTCCAGACGGTCGCACACTGTACATAGTATGCCTTGTTATACAAAGTACCAAATTTGTCGTTATTTCTGGCTATGTATGTGTCCTTAGAGACTGTGGGGAGCACAGATGTTCTTTTCGCCTATGGGATGAACCAGGCTCTCTTCCCTCTCGGTTGAGCATCGTCTCCCTGTTTGCGGGGTTACAGCATGCCTGTCTCCCTGTCTGTTTTGCGGTTGGTAACAGCATGCCTTCTTAACTTACAGCATATAATCTCGTGTCTGGACCCGCCGGGCTCCCACGGCCCCGAGGCGCTTCTCTACCCGATGCTGACTTCCTCATCTCAACTTGCCCGACCTCGTCGATCGCGCCCGAGCAAGGCCATGGGCTCGAGTAGGATTTTAGTCGGCGCCGGGAGAACGGCGGCACTTCTGGGCACGGTAATTGCGGCGGATCCAGCCGGTAAGTAACATCTTCCCTTGGGCCGAATGACGTATGCATCTGTGGTCTGCATCTGTTACTTCGATTACTATTCATAGTTGTAGTAATTTCACATTTGCTTTGCGAAGGATGATCCTGGTATTCAGTTGATGCATGCAGATGAGATTTGTATGATGGAGGACGTTGTTTACGCGCAAATATATGGCGCAAGTGCGCTGTGATTGAGCTCAACTGAAAAATCACGATTGGACCCTGCTTCTTGGCTGGTGGAGCTTTTGCTCCACTGGTGGAGGTTGGTGGAGGAAAAATATCCACTGGAATTGCGACGGGAACGACCAGTGGAGGTTTGTGGAGGTTAGTGGAGCGACGGGAACAGACCCACAATTGGACCCTGCTTCTGGGCTGGTGGAGCTTTTGCTCCACTGGTGGAGGTTGGCGGAGGAAAAATATCCACCGGATTTGCGACGGGCACGACCAGTGGAGGTTTGTGGAGGTTAGTGAAGCGACGGGAACAACTGGGCTCAACTGGTCACTCGCACAAAACATCCTGTTCAAATTCCGCTTTCGAAATCTGGCTCACTGAGTCCGCTTGCCCGTTACTGGCTAAACGAACTTCATGAACCTATCTGACGAAAGAATAATGGACTGCTGATTTCGTCATCTCTTGCTGTAAGCAGAACTTCAACAGCATAGAACACTCGATGTGTCAGAATCTACTATGCTACCGTATTGTGCTTCCAAACAATTATAACAAAACACCTTTAAAATTGGAGATTATTTCACCCGGAAAGCGACTTTTTAACCTCAGCAAAGGTTACTGCATTTTAATTTAGTTTACTTTTGTTGGTTTTTTTTTTTTTTGGGTGGGGGGGGCAAAAGACACTATGGCCCCCCCTTTGAACCGCTTGGGGGGGCATGGCCGGAATGCCCCCTCCCCTGGATCCGCCAGTGGTCTCAGGTATGCTTACCAACACTGGCTTGAGAAGCTACGCAGGTGTTATGGTGTACAGCCAAGTACGCCTTCACATCTGTACATCCTTCATTGTACAGCCTGTCAAGCACAGCCTTCACACCTGCTGACTACGGACCAACTGGACCTGGGTAACCGCTGCCGAACATCTGGGTACAAGAGAGGGCACGTCACAGTTGAAGCCGTGCGTTCACGGTGAATACGGCACAGTGACCAAGGGGTTGGTGCTACATTTCATCACTTTAGGGAGATCGCGGCGTTCCGGCCCCCGAGTGCTCCGCTGACCATGGCCTGAGATGAACCTGTAGTGGAGATGAGTGAGGTTCGCTGACATTTCCGATGGGCCGTGTCCATTGGGGGACGGTGCCGTACCTGACCGTTGTGTGTGTCGCCGGTGTCCAGTATCCAGTGTGGGACGGTCACGTACCTGACCGTTGTGTGTGTCGCCGGTGTCCAGTGTCCAGTGGGGGACGTGACGTACCTGACCGTTGTGTGACGCCCTGTCGCCGGTGTCCAGTGTCCAGTGGGGGACGTGACGTACCTGACCGTTGTGTGACGCCCTGTCGCCGGTGTCCAGTATCCAGTGGGGGACGTGACGTACCCGACCGTTGTGTGTGACGCCCTGTCGCCAGTGTCCAGTGGGGAACGTGACGTACCTGACCGTTGTGTGTGACGCCCTGTCGCCAGTGTCCAGTGGGGAACGGTAGCGTACCTGACCGCTGTGTGTGTCGCCGGTGTCCAGTGTCCAGTGGAGGACGTGACGTACCTGACCGTTGTGTGTGACGCCCTGTCGCCAGTGTCCAGTGTCCAGTGGGGGACGTGACGTACCTGACCGTTGTGTGTCGCCAGTGTCCGGTGTCCAGTGGGGGACGTGACGTACCTGACCGTTGTGTGACGCCCTGTCGCCAGTGTCCAGTGTCCAGTGGGGGACGTGACGTACCTGACCGTTGTGTGTGTCGCCAGTGTTCAGTGTCCAGTGGGGGACGTGACGTACCTGACCGTTGTGTGTGACGCCCTGTCGCCAGTGTCCAGTGGGGAACGGTAGCGTACCTGACCGCTGTGTGTCGCCGGTGTCCAGTGTCCAGTGGAGGACGTGACGTACCTGACCGTTGTGTGTGACGCCCTGTCGCCAGTGTCCAGTGTCCAGTGGGGGACGTGACGTACCTGACCGTTGTGTGTCGCCAGTGTCCGGTGTCCAGTGGGGGACGTGACGTACCTGACCGTTGTGTGACGCCCTGTCGCCAGTGTCCAGTGTCCAGTGGGGGACGTGACGTACCTGACCGTTGTGTGTGTCGCCAGTGTCCAGTGTCCAGTGGGGGACGTGACGTACCTGACCGTTGTGTGTGACGACCTGTCGCCAGTGTCCAGTGGGGGATGGTGACGTACCTGACCGTTGTGTGTGTCGTCAGTGTCCAGTGTCCAGTGCGGGACGTGACGTACCTGACCGTTGTGTGACGCCCTGTCGCCAGTGTCCAGTATCCAGTGGGGGACGTGACGTACCTGACCGTTGTGTGTGATGCCCTGTCACCAGTGTCCAGTGTCCAGTGGGGGACGGTGACGTACCTGACCGTTGTGTGACGCCCTGTCGCCAGTGTCCAGTGGGGGACGTGACGTACCTGACCGTTGTGTGTGTCGCCAGTGCCCAGTGTCCAGTAGAGGACGTGACGTACCTGACCGTTGTGTGACGCCCTGTCGCCAGTGTCCAGTGGGGGACGTGACGTACCTGACCGTTGTGTGTGTCGCCAGTGTCCAGTGTCCAGTGGGGGACGTGACGTACCTGACCGTTGTGTGACGCCCTGTCGCCAGTGTCCAGTGTCCAGTGGGGGACGTGACGTACCTGACCGTTGTGTGTGTCACCGGTGTCCAGTGCCCAGTGGGGGACCTGACGTACCTGACCGTTGTGTGACGCCCAGTCGCCAGTGTCCAGTGGAGGACGTGACGTACCTGACCGTTGTGTGTGTCGCCGGCGTCCAGTGTCCAGTGGGGGACGTGACGTACCTGACCGTTGTGTGACGCCCAGTCGCCAGTGTCCAGTGGGGGACGTGACATACCTGACCGTTGTGTGTGACGTCCTGTCGCCAGTGTCCAGTGCCCAGTGGGGGGACGGTGACGTACCGGACCGTTGTGTGTGACACCCTGTCGCCAGTGTCCAGTGGGGGACGTGACGTACCTGACCGTTGTGTGTGTCGCCGGTGTCCAGTGTCCAGTGGGGGACGTGACGTACCTGACCGTTGTGTGTGACGCCCTGTCGCCAGTGTCCAGTGGGGGGACGTGACGTACCTGACCGTTGTGTGTGTCGCTAGTGTCCAGTGTCCAGTGGGGACGTGACGTACCTCACCGTTGTGTGACGCCCTGTCGCCAGTGTCCAGTGGGGGACGTGACGTACCTGACCGTTGTGTGTGTCGCCGGTGTCCAGTGTCCAGTGGGGACGTGACGTACCTGACCGTTGTGTGTGACGCCCTGTCGCCAGTGTCCAGTGGGGTAGCGTACCTGACCGTTGTGTGTGTCGCCGGTGTCCAGTGTCCAGTGGAGGACGTGACGTACCTGACCGTTGTGTGTGACGCCCTGTCGCCGGTGTCCAGTGTCCAGTGGGGGACGTGACGTACCTGACCGTTGTGTGTGACGCCCTGTCGCCAGTGTCCAGTGTCCAGTGGGGGACGGTAGCGTTCCTGACCGTTGTGTGTGTCGCCAGTGTCCAGTGTCCAGTGGGGGACGGTAGCGTACCTGACCGTTGTATGTGTCGTTGGTGTCCAGTGTCCAGTGGAGGACGTGACGTACCTGACCGTTGTGTGTGACGCCCTGTCGCCGGTGTCCAGTGTCCAGTGGGGGACGTGACGTACCTGACCGTTGTGTGTGTCGCCGGTGTCCAGTGTCCAGTAGAGTACGTGACGTACCTGACCGTTGTGTGTGTCGCCAGTGTCCAGTGGGGGACGGTAGCGTACCTGACCGTTGTGTGTGACGCCTTGTCGCCGGTGTCCAGTGTCCAGTGAGGGACGTGACGTACCTGACCGTTGTGTGTGTCGCCAGTGTCCAGTGTCCAGTGGGGGACGATAGCGTAGCTGACCGTTGTGTGTGTCGCCGGTGTCCAGTGTCCAGTGGAGGACGTGACGTATCTGGCCGTTGTGTGTGACGCCCTGTCGCCAGTGTCCAGTGTCCAGTGGGGGACGGTAGCGTACCTGACCGTTGTGTGTGACGCCCTGTCGCCGGTGTCCAGTGTCCAGTGAGGGACGTGACGTACCTGACCGTTGTGTGTATCGCCGGTGTCCAGTGTCCAGTGGAGGACGTGACGTATCTGGCCGTTGTGTGTGACGCCCTGTCGCCAGTGTCCAGTGTCCAGTGGGGGACGTGACGTACCTGACCGTTGTGTGTGACGCCCTGTCGCCAGTGTCCAGTGGGGGCCGGTGACGTACCTGACCGTTGTGTGTGTCGCCCTGTCGCCGGTGTCCAGTGTCCAGTGGGGGACGTGACGTACCTGACCGTTGTGTGCGTCGCCAGTGTCCAGTGTCCAGTGGGGGACGGTAGCGTACCTGACCGTTGTGTGTCGCCGGTGTCCAGTGTCCAGTGGAGGACGTGACGTATCTGGCCGTTGTGTGTGACGCCCTGTCGCCAGTGTCCGGTGTCCAGTGGGGGACGTGACGTACCTGACCGTTGTGTGTGACGCCCTGTCGCCAGTGTCCAGTGGGGGACGGTGACGTACCTGACCGTTGTGTGTGTCGCCCTGTCGCCGGTGTCCAGTGTCCAGTGGGGGACGGTAGCGTACCTGATCGTTGTGTGTGATGCCCTGTCGCCGGTGTCCAGTATCCAGTGGGGGACGTGACGTACCTGACCGTTGTGTGTGTCGCCAGTGTCCAGTGTCCAGTGGGGGACGGTAGCGTACCTGACCGTTGTGTGTGTCGCCGGTGTCCAGTGTCCAGTGGAGGAAGTGACGTATCTGGCCGTTGTGTGTGACGCCCTGTCGCCAGTGTCCAGTGTCCAGTGGGGGACGTGACGTACCGGACCGTTGTGTGTGTCGCCAGTGTCCAGTGGGGGACGGTGACGTACCTGATCGTTGTGTGTGTCGCCAGTGTCCAGTGTCCAGTGGGGGACGGTAGCGTACCTGACCGTTGTGTGTGTCGCCAGTGTCCAGTGTCCAGTGGGGGACGGTAGCGTACCTGACCGTTGTGTGTGTCGCCGGTGTCCAGTGTCCAGTGGGGGACGTGACGTACCTGACCGTTGTGTGTGACGCCCTGTCGCCAGTGTCCAGTGGGGTAGCGTACCTGACCGTTGTGTGTGTCGCCGGTGTCCAGTGTCCAGTGGAGGACGTGACGTACCTGACCGTTGTGTGTGACGCCCTGTCGCCGGTGTCCAGTGTCCAGTGGGGGGACGTGACGTACCTGACCGTTGTGTGTGACGCCCTGTCGCCAGTGTCCAGTGTCCAGTGGGGGACGGTAGCGTTCCTGACCGTTGTGTGTGTCGCCAGTGTCCAGTGTCCAGTGGGGGACGGTAGCGTACCTGACCGTTGTATGTGTCGCTGGTGTCCAGTGTCCAGTGGAGGACGTGACGTACCTGACCGTTGTGTGTGACGCCCTGTCGCCGGTGTCCAGTGTCCAGTGGGGGACGTGACGTACCTGACCGTTGTGTGTGTCGCCGGTGTCCAGTGTCAAGTAGAGTACGTGACGTACCTGACCGTTGTGTGTGGCGCCAGTGTCCAGTGGGGGACGGTAGCGTACCTGACCGTTGTGTGTGACGCCTTGTCGCCGGTGTCCAGTGTCCAGTGAGGGACGTGACGTACCTGACCGTTGTGTGTGTCGCCAGTGTCCAGTGTCCAGTGGGGGACGATAGCGTAGCTGACCGTTGTGTGTGTCGCCGGTGTCCAGTGTCCAGTGGAGGACGTGACGTATCTGGCCGTTGTGTGTGACGCCCTGTCACCAGTGTCCAGTGTCCAGTGGGGGACGGTAGCGTACCTGACCGTTGTGTGTGACGCCCTGTCGCCGGTGTCCAGTGTCCAGTGAGGGACGTGACGTACCTGACCGTTGTGTGTATCGCCGGTGTCCAGTGTCCAGTGGAGGACGTGACGTATCTGGCCGTTGTGTGTGACGCCCTGTCGCCAGTGTCCAGTGTCCAGTGGGGGACGTGACGTACCTGACCGTTGTGTGTGACGCCCTGTCGCCAGTGTCCAGTGGGGGCCGGTGACGTACCTGACCGTTGTGTGTGTCGCCCTGTCGCCGGTGTCCAGTGTCCAGTGGGGGACGTGACGTACCTGACCGTTGTGTGTGTCGCCAGTGTCCAGTGTCCAGTGGGGGACGGTAGCGTACCTGACCGTTGTGTGTGTCGCCGGTGTCCAGTGTCCAGTGGAGGACGTGACGTATCTGGCCGTTGTGTGTGACGCCCTGCCGCCAGTGTCCGGTGTCCAGTGGGGGACGTGACGTACCTGACCGTTGTGTGTGACGCCCTGTCGCCAGTGTCCAGTGGGGGACGGTGACGTACCTGACCGTTGTGTGTGTCGCCCTGTCGCCGGTGTCCAGTGTCCAGTGGGGGACGGTAGCGTACCTGATCGTTGTGTGTGACGCCCTGTCGCCGGTGTCCAGTATCCAGTGGGGGGACGTGACGTACCTGACCGTTGTGTGTGTCGCCAGTGTCCAGTGTCCAGTGGGGGACGGTAGCGTACCTGACCGTTGTGTGTCGCCGGTGTCCAGTGTCCAGTGGAGGACGTGACGTATCTGGCCGTTGTGTGTGACGCCCTGTCGCCAGTGTCCAGTGTCCAGTGGGGGACGGTAGCGTACCTGACCGTTGTGTGTGTCGCCGGTGTCCAGTGTCCAGTGGAGGAAGTGACGTATCTGGCCGTTGTGTGTGACGCCCTGTCGCCAGTGTCCAGTG
>JAOTOM010001748.1:60000-78555 GCA_034440615.1 Ashinkailepas kermadecensis | reverse complement strand
AGGCGCAATGGTCGATAGGCCAGGGCGCAAGGCAATTCAGAGACAGCTCTCGACCTTCGACCTTTCATCGTCCTACAGCTCTGTTCCACGCTAACCGCAGACAGACAGGACTTACTTTGAAGCATCGATGAAGTAGATCACCAGCGACGCGATGCTCAGGATGAAGACCAACACCACCTGAAAAGAAGCCAACCCTTCCGGTCAGGTTGAATATGGCCAACCAGGTGGTGGACAGAACCGCCACCACTGGCCCGGTGCTTGACCGCGTGACCCAACCAACGAGCAAATGGGAAACGGTCAGATCTACGGCGTTGACCATAGATCTGACTTCACAGAGCTCCAGGGGATGTTCATCCGCAGACGTGCCACGGGCAGTTCACACCACATTCGTGAGATCCGCCGTGCGCGGATGTGGCGATGGCGATGTGGCGATGTGGCGATGTGGCGATGTGGCGATGTGGCGATGGCGCTATGAACGGTGTCAGGGCACAGTGCAGCACCTGTTGGCGGCATAGGCGATCCGGTCCGTCCATCCGGAGCTCCGATGGCCGACAGAGGGATTGTTGGATTGTTGTTGGCGTGGTCATGTCCACAGGTGTTGTGTTGCTGTCTCCGGGCGCGGACAGATGTTCGTGAGAGCATCGTGCGGTTTGTCACGGACGGCACCAGAATAAGTAGAGAGTGCCGGTCATTTCAACACTCATTCCCGTTGGTTTCTCATGTTTGCTTTTGTCGTGAGCCACAACACACGAACGACTTGCATACAGCCAATGACCTACTAGGAGGCTCGTGACCTCCACAAGCATACATCAGTTTATGTCGAGGTGCAATCCGGACAAAGGTGAAAAAAATTACTTTATGTCGACGCGTGAATAAATGCGGCACGTAAAGTGATTCATGTCTTTTGTCAGAACAGCAGAGTTCTCCGGCATTGTACACACCTGTGGACAGAATCTGGCTCCCGCAGTTTGTTTGTTTGTTTGTTTATTGGGTTGTTTACGACGCACTTTATGCACGATCACGGATAATGGCGCCGCCCACACTGTTTCGCCGGTGGGTCGCGGGATTGGGAAATGTCCCGAGTGGTGCGAGTGCTGAACCCGGGACCTTGGTATCCAGAGCTGAACACCTTAACCACTCGGCCACCCCCGTCCCTGGGTTCCCACATGTCAGATGATTAGCATTCACTGTGCAGTTGGTTTTGCTGCAACATGTGATATGGTGTCAACAGCCTGCAAATAACTGTTGTTTTGTTCCATGGTGGTTTGCAGCAATATACATAGCTTGATACGGTGTCGTAGAAAATCGATGGTTGCATTGCAGGAAGGCATTAAGCACGACATAGCAGGGCAGTGTGGAGAAACATGGTTTGACCCGCCCTTAATGTAACTACCGCAGACAAATAAAAACCGAGCTAATTCAAAGATATCTATAAGAAACTTGTATACAAAAGACAGGATTGTTGTGATGTTTTGGTAGCTTTTGCATTTAATGTTTTTATTGGTAGGTAAGCTCCAGAGATTCCGTGGTATATTTCAGGGTGCCCATCTATCTACAATGGGCGCATATGTCACCTCTCCGACGTGGCCCGCCATCGGGTTCTCACCTGCAAAAGTGTGTACGCAGTCATCTGCACACTTGGTACAGACAAACAGCGTAGCTATCTGCCACAAGTGGCGAATGACAGATCGTGAAGTGTTGTCTTTGTCGGGTACCGAGCACGTGTGAACGTAGGGCCTATCGAGGTGTGGACCGATGACTCCCTTGAGTGACGTCAAAGGGATAAAATAGAACGGACGGGCAACATTCGTCTGCTACTTTCATCGACCGGCCTGAAGTGTCTGCGGTTTGAAAATCGAGAGAGTGAGAGAGAGAGAGAGAGAGAGAGAGAGAGAGAGAGAGAGATATATATATATATATATATATATATATATATATATATATATATATATATATATATATATATATATATATAGAGAGAGAGAGAGAGAGAGAGAGAGAGAGAGAGAGAGAGAGAGGGGGGGATGGGGGAGGGGAGAGGGAGAGAGAGGGGAGAGAGAGAGGATAGAGCGAAAGTGAATGAGAGAGAAAAGAAGGTAGAGGGAGGAAGGTAGATAGAGAGTGAAAAGAGATGGAGATGGATAAAAGGGGACAGAGATAGAAAGAGTGAGAGATTATAAGGAGATAGAAAGGAGGTACCTTTTCTCCCGGAACGACAGAAACACACGACATGGCGAGATGTCAGCACCGTTAAGTTACGTCACAGATTCCCGACGGCTGCACGGCAGAGCTCTGCTCTGTCCGGTGAGCCCGCGAACGGGCCGCCCGGCGACAGCCGCGGCGGCCCGGCGGCGGCGGCTCGTTCGGCTAATTGGCGGTAGTTCGCGGCCAATTTGGCGCGCCGTGTCCGCGCCAGGTCTGCGCTGACGACAGCGGCCGGTCGACCGGCCGACCAATCATCGGCCGTCGTCGCCTCGCTGACGCGATCGCGTGCGGTCGGCGCCGTCGGCGAGGTTCGGGCGAAGTGCAGCCAGGCGACGTGCTTTTTTCCTCTTTGTTTTTTTGGTGGAGGGGTCTCTGCCGTCCTCTTGGACTGTTCGGGGACGTTTATCGAGGAGAAGGGCTGGCAGCCTGGGACGGAGCGTGCGCCTGTGTTTCGGGGTGTTCCCGGCGTCATTTTCCGACTTCGGGACAAAGGGGCGCTAGATAGCCAGTTCCACGCGGCTTCAGAGGTGAGCCTGATGGAGGAGACTTTGTTCCCTTTTTTGTATAATTTTCAGTGCTAATTTGCGCATTTCCCGTGTACATTATCCGGATGTGAAAGTACTCAACCATTCCACCGTAGCTTGCTCCCCCCCCCCGCCCCGCCCACGTGCCACCGCGAGTGTCTCATCCTTGCAGGGGACACATCCTTCCGAGTGTCTCATCCTTCCGAGCTGTTCAAACAGCACGGCCAGGTCTGTGTCAAAGTGTGTCCCACAATATCCTGAGGTCTGTGACAGCTCGCCGACCCGGTGCCAAGGCAAACACAGTGTCTCACCCACCGTAAGTCCGAGCAGAAACAGCCGCCTTTATGCCGGTGCGAAGGGATGCTGAGACATAGACATACATCAAAGGATTGGGGTGATTGAGGCACGTCTCACGCAAATGGTGATACAACGTTTATGGGATGAATTATTGAACGGGTTGAATTGTGTATTGAATCAAACTACGTTAAATGAAGGGAACGGCCGATTTTTGTCAGCTAACGGGTTAGCTAGCAACAGTTTCCGCGATGGTCCCGTAAAATAGAGTGCACTATGGTGTGAAAAGACGTTTTCTGCAGTGCCATTATGGGATTATTCAATTGCGGTGCAAGTGGTGCAAACTGAAATCACTCATGAAGGGATGTACACCCGGTCAGAAAATAGCACGGGACAAATTCAAGATAGGTTTCGGTTTATTTCTGTATTTTCAAGGTGAAGGAACCGCATAGGATCACTGATAACAGGGGGACTGCTTTTTATGTGGTGGAACTTTCACGCAAGTGGTTCACAATGTCATCTTGTCACCATTAAAATGTTCTGGTGGATGATCGGATTTGCGAATATTTCGAAAGCAATGCTTTATAGAGCAAGTATTTTCTAAAGGTGACTTCAGGTAGTCTGGAGAATGCATTCTACGTCCTAGGTGTTTCCCCAGGTAATCTAGCTAGGAAACCAATTTTCTCGACATTACCATGCCAAGGATGAAGAGCAATAGAAACCTAAAAGCTACTGTGAACCATAAAGCGAAAAGATTCCGTATATATTTCGATGCACTTGATATTGGCTTGAAACAGCATACTCTTTGACCAGTGCTGCGATTTCCGTTCGAGACGAACGCCGCACAATTGTTTAGTACGTTTCAATCTTTTTGTTTTTGCGCGTGCAGGTTTATTACAGTACTTGACTTTTCCGCAGTTTTATCACAAGCATTTATCATTAGTTTAGTCAATAGTGTAAACATTACGATTCAGATGTGGAACTCTTTAAAAAAAATGGGCGAGGGAGGTTTAACCATGCTAAGTATTAGCAACATGATGGGGAGGGGGGCGGCAAGTGTCCCATCAGAAGTATGGAAGTTCTATCCCCGTCATGACCTGTCGCATATGTCGCCACGGGGGCTTATCTCACGACATTCCGGCATAACGAACAGCGGAATAGCGGACATGCAATCGTGGTGGTAGTCAACGTCACTGGGTGAATAAATGTAAATAAATACCGAATAAATATTCCACTTACAAGTGGGTAGCCACCGTACGAGAACGTAACTTGCATCAAGGCAAAATACATTTTCGCGTACTAGCATGTTTGCGAAGGTGGAGCGACCACAACGTCACTAAAGGTGCACAACACGCCGAAAACAAACATATTGCCATTAATCACTTGGTTGAATTCCGTTCTTTTTCCGCAGTGGAATAACCGTTGGAATAGACATATGATGCAGGGTACATGCGTCTCCCCACCCGAATATCCTGCGGCGGGAAAGTCACAGCGAAGCTTAATCTAACCCTTTTTAGAGCTTGTTTTAACCGTACTTGTTCGAATAATATGATTTCAGTTCGATCCAGAGAAGAAAATATTTAATGTCTTAGATGTAATTTTAAATCAAAACATTTAGAATCAAATTCAACACATCATTTCCCATAAGACGAGTAGGACCGCTCGCATTGATTAACAATGCAACAGCATTCAGCAAATCAAATATCATCAGCTTCAGTTTTGGTTCACCCGCTGAACCAAAACCTCGCTCTCGCACCTGGCTTTTGTACACAGGTTTTCTACATAGCTTGATGTTTCGTCTGGTATTCCCGATCCGCCATGTTGGCCTCGTTTTCTGTCGCTCGATGTTCCTGATCGCGGCTGTCTTGTAAAAACACGCGGAAAGTATTCGTCAGGTGGCAGAAAGCGCACAAAACAAATTGTCTTCCGTCTTCTTTTACAGGTTCTTCCCTCTCCTCAGCTACGTTGTTGTTTAGACAGGCTGGCCTTCTGATGTCTTGTAGCAGGTGCAGCGACGATTAAAAGTAAATCGACCCGGTGTTTGCGGCGATAGCCTTACGTGATCAGAACGCATGCCGAACAGTGCGTGTTCGGTACGAAACTGAACCCGTCACACAACCGGGAAAGTCCAGTTCAAGTGCTCGATAACATGTAGACGTAGCGTAATATTAAAGTCAAGCATTTCCTGTTATATCTACCGTCGTTTTAGACGCTGCGTATATCAGTACAAGAAACGTCGGTTAACACAGCTCATTTTTATCTTAGTATTAATGTTCGTCTCCCTGCGATCAAGCAGTGAAGTGTCGTATCGTTCCAATGCAATTCAAGTTCGCACACTGTTAACACTGTTAACGGCGTTAACACACTGTTAACGGCGCGCCTGACGCGCCTTCAAAACGTTCCAGCAGACACCTCCACCACCCCAGCTTCGGGCGGCTTTGGCCGGTTGCCAGCTGGCCACCATAGCCGGAGCAAATATATGCAAGCTCGCATAGCGGTCGGGTCCGTCTTCCCAGGGCATCACGCGCGCTAACGCTGGCACAAACGGAAATCCAATCTCCGTAACCGTAAGCGTGTTAGACGGATGGCTGCTTTTAATAGCGCGAGACGGACAGAGAAGACCATACAAAGGGGAGCAATGTCGTTTACTTTACTGTTTACTTTATTGTACTTTACTTTACCTTACTTCACATTACTTTGCTTCACTTTACTTTACTTTACTTAACTGCACTTTTAATTTACTTTATTTTTACATTTTCGCCCCCCCCGCCTTCCCCTCCCTCAGTCAGTTTCAGGTCAACAGTTTCCGGACACAGTTCATTCGGAATATCTCCGTGGGTGACTGACAGGGTTAGGCTTTTTCGGCTTCTGCATACCAACCAAGCTGACTGGAGCGGTCGTTTGCTCGCCGGGCGTAGGCCATCGATTGGCTGCGGACGCCTCCGCAGGGGAACCGGACGCAATTTCAACGGGTGATTGTGGACTATCCAAAGTCCAAACTTTTTATGTGCGGAGATTTCAATTGCGACTTGCAGAAACCAGACTCAGACCCAGGCAGGTGTGCGCTATCTGATTTTATTTTTGATTACTCGTTATATCAGTGTGTGACATCGCCCACCTATTCGACTGGCTCTCTTCTTGACGTGGTCATCACCAGCTGTCGTGACATTGTGAAGCACTGCTGTACAAAATTTTGCAACTTTAGTCCACATAGATTTGTTCGAGTTTCTGTCAATGTGCCTAAATCTAGACCGAGCGGCGCCACTGTTCGCTCCCGGTGCTTTCGCCGTACAGATCCGAATGTTTTGCTTCATGATCTTTTTTGGACTGACTGGAGTTCTGTTTTCAATTCTCCCTCCGTCACGCTCAAGTGCGACTGTTGTCTGGTGATCTTTTTACCCATCATTGACATCCCATCAGGACCGTTAAAATTAGGAACCCTAGCGCCCCGGTTGTATCGGATGGAACGAAAGCTTTAATGTGTCGCCGCCGTGGTGCGCTGGCTGTCTATGGACACTAGTCTGGGGAGTACAGGGACGCCAACCGAGCTATGCGATTGGCGATTAGGCGTGATAACCGCGACGACGTTGAGCGGCGCATCCGTGAGGATGGGCGGAGGTCAATGTGGCGCAATATCAGGTCATTCGTCGGCGGCAACCAGGCCATTCGTAAACTGCCCGACGCGACAGCTGATGACCTTAACGGATTTTTTTTCCCGCGTGGGCCCGTGTGTGGCTGACGAGGTTAGGAGTATGGGAGCGACGCCGAGTACTTCCTGCCGTTTGCCGCGTGTCGGCGCCTGTGCGTTTACCCTGGTGCCGTTGTCGCTATCCGAGCTGCGAGCCGTCGTCTTCGGGATGAACGGCTCGTCGGCCTGTGGCGAGGACGGCATCAACGTCCACATGTGCAGGGTGTGCTTCGACTCGGTAGGTGCGGTGCTCCTACATTTGGTCCATTCCAGCATTGCTCAATCCGATGTTCCTGTCTTGTAAGCACTCCCTCGTTCGTCCTATCTTCAAATCCGGTGATCCCTCTAGCCCTTCCAATTTCCGTCCTATCTCCATCGTCCCAGTCATTACGAAAAATGTAGAGCTTGCCGTCCACCAGCAGCTCTATAATTATCTGTCCGAAAAACACCTCTCTCCAACTCAGCACGGTTTCCGTTCTCGCCACTCTACGGAAACCGCCCTGACCTCCATATCTGGCCTGATCCTATCCCCATGTGACCATGGAGAGGTGTCCTTTCTCTGCCTGCTGAATTTGAGCAAATGTTTTGATGTGATAGACCATTAAAATCTCCTGTCAAAATTAAGTCTCCACAGCATCGATACATCCTGGTTGTCGGCTTATCTTCAGAACTACACCCAGAGTGTCAGCCTCACTGACAGTCTGGGTGTCGTCCATAAATCTGCCCGTTGCCCAACAACATCGGCGTTTTTCAAGGATCATCTCTCGGACCTCTCCTCTTCTGCGTCTTCGCCAACGACCCCAGCCTGTTCACCGAAGACGCAGTGGTTATCCAATACGCCGACGACACCCAAATTTTGGTCAGTGGCAAGAAATCTGAAATTAAAAACGTCGTCGCTGATATGGAAACAGTTTTGGCCTCTCTCGACATCTGGTTTCGAACAAATGGACTGGAAATGAACGTTTCCAAGACACAGCTGATGCTTTTGGGTAGCCGACAAAATCTGCGTGCCTTACCGGATATCACGGTGAAATTTCGCGATCACTATCTACCCACCATTTCGGAATGCAAAAATGTCGGACTTATTTTCGATCGCTCGCTCAGCTGGGACTCGCACGTCTCAGAAGTGACTCGGCGTTGTTTTGGAGTTCTGGGTAGTCTATCGCATCTAAGATGGCACCTTCCATCTGCTGTCATCTCCGCGCTGGTCAATGCCCTGATCTTCTCGCAGATCCGCTACTGTATTTCTGTGTATGGTAACGGAACCAAAAAGAACCTATCTCGCATTCAAAAAATTATGAACTACTCGGCAAAAGTAATTTTCGGCCGCAAAAAAATTGACCATGTTTCGGATCTGCTGAGGAGACTGGGATGGCTCAGTGTGGAGAACTTAGCCAGGTACCACATCCTGTACCTCACGCACAAGGTGCGACGCCATGGTGAGCCAGAGTCACTGTCTCATGACCTCACCACCGTGCGGAGGTTCGTGACCGAACCACCCACGGTATGTCCCACGGTACCGCACTGAGATGTGGAAGAGGCGTTTTATCTCCAAAACACCACTTATGTTCAACTCGTTGCCACCCGAGCTGATGCGGCTTCCCGTACCGATCTTCGGTCGCCACCTACGGCGGCACCTGTTCAACGTGCGGCCCGTTCCGGACTGATTTGCTGCTGGCCCCGCTGTATTGGATTATTTTTTAATATTTATTTTTATTATGACATGTATGATCACCGGTTTAGGTGTTTTGTGATTTTGACCTTTTCTGCTCTGCTGTTTTATATAATTGACGCGAGGTTGTAGAAGCCACAAGTCCATTGTGGATTACCTCAATAAAAAGTTTGTGTCTGTGTCTGTGTCTGGGAACAGCTGGTGCATCTCAAACACGCCTCCCAGGACGCAGAGGAGCAAACGCCCGCCTTCTCGTGACAAAGCTAAGGGCACAAAATAAGTTAGAAGGCAAAACGGCCGGCCGTGTAGATCGAGGTCCCGTTCCACGCGTCTCCGACGATACCTGGCTCGCTACCAGATCGATGGTCACTAGTTTTGCACAAGAACGCACCGCAGCAGAACTTAGCCAACTCTGTCACAGTACCATTCTAACCGACCACAGGAGTTGGAAGAGCTGGCGGGAGGTGGGTGTGACACCTGTAGCAGTCTTTAGAATGCCACAAACATGTCCTCAGAGCCAGACGAAAGCACCAGACGACGTTTGTCAACGTTCGTACGAGTACACTCCTGCTTGCACTGCTCCTGCTTGCACTGTCTGTGGACGGACATCGTGTGCAATATATCACCGCGAGGGTGTTACCAGTTCCGGGAGATATTTAGTGACAGGTAGGGCGCACCTTTCCGGGCTATGTGACAGTCTGACAACTTTTTGATCCTCTGCCGCCTCCTCTCTGGCCTGAGACCAGCAGGAGCAACACTAGACACCACTTTCGCCCGTCGTACGTGATCACGAGCTCCCTCACTCTTCACCCCCCCCGAGAGTCATGACCGGGCTGCGGCTGCTAGAAGATTCCACAGCACATAGCCGCACAGCTGTAGCCACCACAAAGGAGGCATTGTGCGGCGTTGTCGCACCTCGCAGTGGATTCGGCAACCAGCGGCACACGCCGTGGCGCACAGACAGTTCAGCCGGGCTGAATTCTCTCCGGCGCGCCCCCGTCGCCTGTGGCACACGCCGTGGCGCACAGACAGTTCAGCCGGGCTGAATTCCCCGCCGCCCCCTCGCCTGCCACCGCCACAGACAGTTCAGCCGGGCTGAATTCCTCAGCGCGCCCCCGTCGCCTGTGCACACGCCGTGCCCAGACATTCAGCCGGGCTGTCCCCAGCCCCCCGTCGCCGTGCGCGCACAAAGTTCAGCCGCTAATTCCCCCCGTCGCCTGTGCTCCCGTGCCTGCTCCCGTGCCCCATGCTCCGGCGTTCCTGTTAAGGTACCAGCCGCAGCGGAAAACGCGCGCAGAGCAGATCGCACTCGTTCAAGCGCAGCCACCGACTGGTTTGTTGTTTGTTTATTGGGTGGTACTCGACGCACTTTATGCACGATCACGGCTAATGGCGCCGCCCGTACTGTTTCGCCGGTGGGCCGCGGGATTGGTAAATGTTCCGAGTGGTGCGAGTGTTGAATCCGGGACCTTTGGTACCCAGAGCTCAACACCTTAACCCCCCAAGTCACTGACTGGAGAGAAGACGTTTTGCTCGATGCGTCGGATGGCTGAAACTGGACCATCTAAACTAGGTTGAAACTAAGACCTGTATCGCGGCCACGGCTGCAGAGGTGCAGCCAGGGGGGGGGAGGGGTTCCGCCCCCTAACAAATAAAATATGTTAGATCAAGGAAAACAAATTGGGTCGTATTTTTGGCGTCGGTCCCTCCCCGTGCGAAAATCCTGGCTGCGCCCCTGCACGGCTGCCACATCTATCAACACAGCGGCGGAAAACCGACCTCCGATCTGCGGCCGCGCCGAACACGACGAAGAAAAAAGAGAACGCCGAAGCAGCCGAGGCCCCGCTGGTGATGCTCGCGCTTCGTTATCCGCCGACGGCAGATCCACAATTATCCGGCCCGACGACCGGACCGCGCTCCGGCGGCCGGGGTTGCCGGACAACAGCCGTCACCGCCGCGGCGCGACGCCACCACAGACAACTGTCGTCACGAACGCGGCGCCGAATCGATGCGTTGCCATGACGACCGCTTATAACTGTGATCGAGGAATGCCCGCCGGGCGAGAGAGAGAGAGAGAGAGAGAGAGAGAGAGAGAGAGAGAGAGAGAGAGAGAGAGAGAGAGAGAGACCCCGCGACCCTCGGCTCCCGAATCTTGTTGGTGTTCCTGACTGCGATGTCATGTGGGGCGTGCTTTATCGGTGATTGGAGATGTTCGATTTGGTGCAGGCTGGCATGTTTGTACGTGTTTCCCTGATTGTGGCAAAAGCACAGCAGCCATGGGCGGAGAATGCGGTATGGCAGGTATGGCAGGTATGGCCAGGGCCACACCAACTTTCTGTGATATCCTGCATTTCTTAAAAGGCAATTCGAACAATTTTATCGGTTGAAGGTTGAACCCACACAATAAGACACAAAACGAAAAGTGACAGAAATAATTAAATTTGACGTTAACAAATGCACGCCTTATCCAGAAAAAATAAAAATACATAGCTCAGCATACCTGCCCCTGACCCAGAACTGAAGAAATAAAGCTGAATGAAATGAATGAAACTGATGAAGTAAGGTATGCAGCCGATTTTTCGCCTTCATCGCCGGTACCTGGTAATTGTCTGAGGTCTTGACGTTCACGTTATGTACATTCATTCAGCTATACGCATCGGCTTAGTTGATAGCGAATTATTTAATTATGTAGCGGTGTTCACGGATACTGAGTGCCACGTCTCGGGAGGTGACAAAGATGGGAAAGCCGGTTCCTTTTCTTTGTCCGTCACGCGCGACGAGAAGCAATATCATTTGCCACGTCGTCGAAGCGAGGTGACGCAAGACGGGGGCGATCGAGCTCGTTTCGGCCTCATTTCCCCCGGGGCGATCGGCTTCAGAATCAAGGCTGCGGACGCTCGTCGCGCCACCGACCGAAGGAAATCCTCGGACCCGTCCCCGGGGAAATCCTCAGCTCCGCCCCCGCGCTGTGTCGCCCATGATGAGGTACCCACCTGGCGGGACGTGTGGGATAGACGACTGCCCCAACCGGAACACTTGTCAATCGCACCACGTCAGATTTCTAAACAGTTTACAGCGAATAAATGTCTCAGCTGATACAGTATGCGGGGAGATACACCTCGGCATGATGCTGTTTTGCCAGATTTTGCGACTGCGTTTCCATGAATAAACTGGTCATGGGAGCTGTCACCATTGCAGTCGATGCGTCCTTTCAACCCAAATAACTAACCAACCATAATCAAGGCTGGCAGGAAGGTGCACTGCCTGCCTCCACCGTCCGCCCTCCGCCCTCCACCCTCCGCCCTCCGCCGTCACGGCTTCAGAGCGCCTCCGCGCAGGGGCGGATACAGGAGGTGGGGGTACTGGAGGCATGTTCCTCCCCTGGAAACGCGCCGCCCTCTGACAGGGGAAGCCGTCCTTCGGGGAAGGCTCGAGTGCACCTCTCCACCGGTCAACGGATTTCTCAGCCAGAGGCACCCTTCTCAGAAGAAACTATGCGCCTTCAGCATGTCCGTGTGCACCCTCACCCTCACCCCCCGCCGACCCAACGCATATTCAACTGAAGGTGCCCTTCCCGGGACGTTTGCGGTCCATGCGTGAAAATACCTAGATCCGCCGCTGGCTCTGCGGCGTCATCGGGTACGACTGCACATCTGTGAGTCGACTGGTGGTCATGCGCCACAAGTGTTCGCCGGGGGCAGAGCGCGGCGGCGGTCTGGGAAGCCGCCCAGGGGAGAGCGTGGGGCCGACTCTGTTGGACGATGCCGTCTCGGACCGGGGCGGCGCTCGTTAGACGCAGCTGACGTGTGCTCAGCATTGTGGGAGCCGTGTTCTGCCGTGCAGATTTCACGTTATATATTTACAATCACGACTGCAAAGCAATGGCGCCAACTGTGCTCATGCTTTTCTCGTTGATGTGTTCATTGTGCACCAGGGGCGCAGCCGAGATTTTCGTAAGGTGGGACGACCCAACGTAAATGTAAACGTAAAACGAAAACTGCTTTCGGCACCGCAGCGCGCGCCGATTATTTCTGGTTTCGCGTGATGAACATTTCAAGATTTCTTCTTTGATCTAGCGTATTTTTGGGTGCTAAGGGCAGGGAAGGTTCGGACCCGCAACCCCCCACGCCCCCACTCCCTCTTGGCTGCGCCTCTACTGGGTGCCGTTTTATATACCTGTGTGTCTCCAAGATCAAGCTCTACTGGGAGTTGTCAGAACATTAACAAATAATGCTTTGAACACTGCCAATGGATTCTTACTCTCGCCCGGGAGTTCGAATCCTACCACTGACGTGCTTGCCGAGTTCACCCGCAACCAACCGGCGTGAGAGGCTGGCGACGCCATGTCACATGGCGACGCCATGTGTCTTGCGATTGAATGCGCCGTAAAACAACCCACGGCTCTTCTCTACCATTAAACTAAAGGGATGAGCAAGGCGGAAGGATTTCTCGACCGAAGTAGGGGATCACGAGTTGGACGACTGCCAGCGTTCATCAACCCTCGTCATCCGGCTGGGCGTTGATGTGGTGTCGTGGGGGTCGTAAGCTGCTGCAAACAGGTCTTTGTCGACCACAGAGAACAGTGCGCGGCCCCACGTGACGACTTGTCATGCTGTCACGTCATGTCTGTCACGTCTGTCATCCGTCACGTCATGACAGGTCATCGAGTTTTGAACTCATTTGCGACTGCATGCTGGCGCGTATTTTTTCTTTTATGCAATAATTGCAGCTTTGCTTGCTTTACTGCAGGGAAGATGCACAGACGCGAGATATTTCGTGTTTGTAGAGGGCCAGACCTTGCTGTCTCACGGTGATCTTCTCTGGCCAAATGCAATGATTAAGGTAGACACGACCACTGTGTTTGCTCACAAATGCCACTTGCATCACATGATGCACGAATAATGGCGATTTTACATGAAATCAGCCATCATTATGCACAAGTTCTATCAAAATACAACCGGCGAACTTAACAATTTGCGTTTTTTATTTCAGCCATCACTCGACGCCGGCGGAGCATCATAATTCGAGGCGAGATGCAGGTCGCAGGAAGACTGCAACCGCAATGCTGAATAATATTATTTAGGTGGTAGTTACGTTCTAGTACCCCGCCTACGGCATGCTACATCCAATCAGCAGTTCAAAAGAAGATTGCCCAGATGGTTTGCTTCCATCTACTTGCATTCAAAGTTCGCAAATGCGCATTGCCTGGCATGCATACGCGAAGTGGAACAATTCATGCCTGGCTATCCAGCAATGCTGTCAATCAATCACAAATTGTCCCACATTGTCCAAATTGTAGCGATTTGGAGCAGGACATCGGCGCCCCTCAACACAACAATATTCACCCTTAACCACAAGCACAACGGCTCCTCATGGAGCAAATCAAGATTGAGTGACAACGTCAACTAACGCTCATGCAGTGCTGAAATTTGGCACTTTATTAGTACATTATTTGGCAAAAATTGGGCACATTATTAGTTTTGGCGTGCTGCGTGTCACTTGTTTCAGGGTGCTAACTCAGAACATAAAGTCATTCGCCAGAAAATCACCAGAACCTGATGTGGCGGGACATTTCGTGCTGCATCTTGACAAGCCATCGACGGAGTTTGCCATCTCCCCCCCCCCCCCCCTCCAAACTCCAATAATGTTCGCACAGGCGACAAGTTCGGACTTTATCACTGTGTCATCGTGTACCCGATGACACAGCCCTCCATTGTGTTATTTTTAGGTCATCAACTTTGGTATAGGTAGCTCTCCCATTTGCTAAATTGTCCGCAGCTCCACCAGAGCCGAGAATACAGCGCTCTCTGCCGTGGCGGCCGTCCGCGGTGGGCTTTTTTGACGCCGCACGTGCACTACTCGGCGGGCTTTTTTGCGCGCCAGTGCGCGCCGTCAGCTGTCAGTGCGTGACACATGTGTGATTAGTGAACTCCGACCTGAGCAAATCATGCACATACAGGCGCGTGCTCAGGACTCGGCCAGACAGGTCCTCGTCACACGGCAGGCGACGCGCCAGTGCGCTGCACGACGCCACAGGACGCTCCAGAATTCCCCAGGACGCCGTAAAACGCTCCAGGACGACGCAGGACGCTCCAGGACGCCACAGGACGCTCCAGGATTCCCCAGGGCGCCACGGGACGCTCCAGGATTCCCCAGGACGCCACAGGACGCTCCAGGGCGCCACAGGACGCCGTAAAACGCTGCAGGACGCCTCAAAACGCCACAGGACCCTGCAGGAGGCCACAGGAGGAAACATGACGCTGCAGGACGCCTCAGAACGCCACAGGACGCTGCAGGAGGCCACGGGAGGCCGCATGACGCTGCAGGACGCCTCAAAACGCCACATGACGCTGCAGGAGGCCACAGGAGGCAACATGACGCTGCAGGACGCCTCAGAACGCCACAGGACGCTGCAGGAGGCCACAGGAGGAAACATGACGCTGCAGGACGCCTCAGAACGCCACAGGACGCTGCAGGAGGCCACAGGAGGCAACATGACGCTGCAGGACGCCACAGGGAGCAGCAAAACGCTGTAGAACACCGAAAGATATTGCAGAACGCGGCAGGATGTCACTGGACCCCGCAGGACGCCGTAAAACGCTGCAGGACACCGCACGACACCGCACGACACCGTAGAACGCCACATGACTCGACAAGGCACCACAAGACGCCGCAGGACGCCGCAAAACATCGCAGGACGCCGCAGAACGTGGCGTGCGATTGATAAGGATGCAATTCAATGCCTACAGTGGGGTTGAGAGATGATTCACGGGGACGACCAGGTGTAGAGGCTATTTTAAATTCTACTCTATCACACAAGCACACGCACACAAACACACACACCGAATGTCCTCGCAGTATTTCTGGGTACGGTGAAGGCATACTGGCCAAGGCCCACACGGGCGTTCCTAGCCAAGTACGACTGTAAAGGTTGTGTGTGTGCGTGTTGTGTACAGTGCAACAACTGAGGGAGACATCGAGTCCTGGGAGCACCTCCGTGATGCTCGGCTGGTTCAGTGTCAAGATGCTGTTGTGCGGTGGAAAGGCAAACTGGAAAACCACTTATGATCAAACAACGCCATGTGGATAGAACGAAATAATTGAGTTTTGCAGGATATGCAAGGAAAATGTGGGTTCGACGAGGAACGCTGTCCGATCTTTGTCTCGGATCGCCTGAAGACTATCTTTAGCACTTGCTTGAAGGATGACCATCGTAAATATTTTACAAATAGAGGATGCGATGCAACCATGAATGCTTCCACACCATCCTTGAGTTAGAAAGCAGCGCAGTAACACTCAGCACCACACGGTATGGCGCCACAATTCCATGCCATTTATTTCACGCTATGTATGCTGGTTAGCACCAATAGTATCAATCTGCCGCGTACTTTCTAATATCATGCCTAAATTAGGTCCAAATAATGCCTAGATAATGCCTAGATAATTCCTAAAATGCCTAGATCATACCAAATAATGCCTAAATAATGCCTAAATAATGGCTAAATAATAATTAAATAATGCCTAAATAATACCTAAAGAAATGGGGGTAGAAACAGCAGTGTCAGGCTATGCGATGAGGTCCAGGTGATTGCATGTCAGTTTGTCGCGCATATCGGAGTTTTGCAACTGCTGCGTCATATACCAAGCGTGTA
Source organism: Ashinkailepas kermadecensis (assembly GCA_034440615.1). Classification (NCBI taxonomy): domain Eukaryota; kingdom Metazoa; phylum Arthropoda; class Thecostraca; family Neolepadidae; genus Ashinkailepas; species Ashinkailepas kermadecensis. Next base: position 62,520 of record JAOTOM010001748.1, on the reverse strand, counting down.
GCTCAGACAATTGCCTTGTTTAACCCTCCCCGTCTTTCCGGTCATATCCTCACACCTCGTTGATACATACCCTCCCTCTAATATCCAAACTAAGCGTCGCACGAAAACGAAAAAGGTGTCATCGGAAAGCGCTCAACGAGTAGGGCCAGACACCACCCACAAAATGTTATCCCCACAAAGGTGATGTCACTAGGGGGCCTAGGTTTTCACGACTTGCATCATGTGTTTTGCTCTGGGGATTCATTTTGGGGGAGATTTGAGAAAAAAAATCATTTGGAATCAGAAAGGGAAAGCAAAATCGACCATGGCCATAAAATGTTTGCCCACCAAAAAATAAAAAATAAACATAATTTTTTTTGAAATTTCACAATTTTGAGTTTTCAATTTTCTTAACCTTTTATTTTCTAATGGGTAGAGCGGACCGAAAAACGTTCGAAGTCAACTTACTCTCATAAAATGTTTACTTTCGCCAGAATCTTCGACTTTAGCTCTAATGAGCAAATATGCAAAACTAATAAGTAATCAAAAACGGAAAATATAGAAAATTCCTCTGGTGCGTTTTGTTTCGTTCCTAAAGATAAGCAAACGCTGAAAGTTTCATTAAAATATCTTTATCCGTTAAAGCGTGACCACTGGTTGAACTTTTTTGGAGGTGACCTCACTTGACCTTGACTAACCCGTTGACTCTAGATGACCTGACCTAAAAATTTTGACACAACATGCCAGATTGATATGGGAAAGGGTATGCCAAATTTCGGTGCGCTGTCTTGCGCTGTTCTTTCACTGTCCACGGAAAACCTTAGGGGGCGCCTATCAACTCCACCCTCCCCTCTCCCCCCGAGACGGCGCGGGTTAACACTGCGTAAGGGAACGCTCGGCTTACGACGCCCGCCAGATCGCTGTCAGCCCGACTGCATTCCCACCACACTGCTTTCCCGCCGCATTGCTTTCCCGCCACAATCGCGCCACCGAGGCTCAGAACTCCATCGTCGAATTGATGCAGTGGCAACACGCGGGCGGCGCAAAGGTTTTCACACACACACACACACAGACACACACACACACACACACAATCGCAGCCTGGGTTCCGGCCATGCCTGCATGGATTCAAATCGCCGGCGTCACGATACACCCTGCATCCGCTGCGCTCCAGTTCCATACATATGACATCGACTAAGTGCCTCTGTATTGTGGCCGCGCCCATTGAGTCCTGGCGTATTGATTCCTCGCGCTTTTCGCTGCCGTGACGGGAGATTTTCTCCAGAGAAGTACACGGAATGTTACCGTGGGCACTGACCAGAGGCGGCGCAAAAGACCCACCGCTACGGTTCGGCACGCCTTTAACCACACTCTCTCCCTCCGGCACTGACTAATCTAATGTCGGCAGGAGGGGTCCGGCACTCGCATGGCGGTAGAATTTCGAGGGCACACTGAATTTGCATGCCCGTAGTAGAATTTGCATGCCCGTAATTTGCTTATGTTTTGACCTTACCATCGGGAACTCTGACCACCGAAAAAAACCTGCTTCCTGGTGAATGCCCAGTTCACCAACATCATTGCATGTTCCTCGCATAGCACCAGGAATAACGAGCACTTTAACCTAATCTCTGGAGAGAGGAGTGCCCGATGGCTTGCTTATGTCATGGAATCTTGCATTCCGATCAAAGCCCCGCCCCGCCCCCTCCGATTCCATGTCCTCCCGTCCCCACATTTTAGAAACAGAAAGGCACCGAAGGCGTGGCAGTCTGTCAATGATCCCCTTGGATCGATAGGGTTCCAGCTGGATCCATCCATCACGTTCGTTCATAATGTGAGGTTTCCCTGATTGATCTTGTTCAAATATTAACCTTACGATTTTGCATTCATGGAATAAACTTCAAGATGGCCTCTGTAATGCCAACATAAATCCGTTCTGGAACTGGAACTGAAACTGTTGGGGTTCTCGGACCGCTCGTGTTCTCTGAAGGTGGTGGTAATCTCCACGGTACAGAGCGAGGGACTTCAATCGTGAATGCTTGATATTCCTAATACCATTATTATTATTTTTTTTTAACAATCAATGTTCCCAAAATCTGCAAGTATCAAAATAAGCTTCCGATGTGAAGAAAATAAACCTCGATGATTGTTATTTCGTGTCGCCAAGATTATCCTATCCAAATTCAAGCCTCCAAAATACAGATCAAACAGTAGCCGGACGGGCCTGCCAATGGCCAACAGCAATGCCCCGGGGAGGTTTCACCCCCCCCCCCCTGGCTCCGCCACTGGGCCAGAAGGGCCTGCTGTTGGCCACATTGCCAACAGCAGCTCTCGCGGGCCGCCGCGGGATCCGACCACGACCGGCGCGGCGCCAGCCAAGTTGGCCGCCCGCCCGAGTCTGGGCCGGCTGCCAGCAGGCTGAAGCGGTAGCGGGAGTACGGCACGCGTCGGCACCGCTCCGACCGGCCCCGCGTCACGGCCCGCCGCTCTCCTCTCTGTCGCCGTCCGCCTGTTTCTGGCTCTTCCCCGACCTGTCTGCCTGTC
>JAOTOM010001748.1:0-55000 GCA_034440615.1 Ashinkailepas kermadecensis | reverse complement strand
TTTTCGAAATCGGAGACAGTTTTTTGCCCCTCCCTTTCCCAAGCCAGGCTCCTGGATCCGCCCCTGAGCGGATGCTCAGGGGCGGATCCTGTTGCCCAGCGTCGCGTGACAGTTGATTCTCAAGGAAGCGGCAGAAGTGCCCACGATCCCGCCGGTACACCTGATCCCACCGGCGGCCACCTGATCCCACCGACGGCCACCTGATCCCGCCGACGGCCACCTGATCCAACCGACGGCCACCTGATCCCACCGACGGCCACCTGATCCCACCGACGGCCACCTGATCCCGCCGACGGCCACCTGATCCCATCGACGGCCACCGGATCCCGCCGACGGCCACCTGATCCCACCGGCGGTCACCTGATCCCGCCGACGGCCATCTGATCCCACCGACGCACCTCACCCCGCCTCCAGGGCGTGGCCCGCGGCGCGCCAGCCTGCCAAGCATGCCCGGACGATGCACGCTCAGCGCCGCCGACGGCGTTGTCCAGCTGGCCTCAGCGTCCACCTGTCCAGGCCCTCAACGGCGCGCTGCAGTCGGTGCTTCGCGCGGTTTCGAATTCAGCTGTTTCGCGCGGTTTGATTTCAGTGACCAGGCATTTGCACTTTGATAACTTTCACTTCCTGCACACTTCCTTACCGCTTTTTATCGCCTTCTAATTGGTTACTGTTTCCTTGAACTTTATTGTTTACATATTTTCTTTCTTATCTACTTACTGGTGTACTTAGTTGCTTATTCTTAACTTAGTATTTACTTACTGTAATCTTCCCTTACTTACTTAATTATATTTTTGTTATTTGTTTGTTTATATATTTACTTGATCGCTAAATTAGCCATATCCTCCCTTGATTGCCCACGTGCTTATTTACTTATTTACGTACCTGCTCACTTACCTAGTTATTTTAATCCTCATTTGTTTATTTTTTTACTTCTTCTAGCACGCAATAATTTTCAAAGTCGATACTGTCACATGCATGCTCAATGCCATCTACTTTTATACACTCTTGTTGTTCAACATGTATTGACGTCACAAATAGCTTGGCAGTAGCTTGGCAAATAGCCTGAATATCCTGCGTAGGCATTCTGTGTTCCAACCACACCTAAGCCTGAGCAGCACGTTCAGGCGCCAGGACGCCCAGCCGGACTGCCAAGTGACGCCAATTATGCAGTGCACTTTTGATCGGACATGCTAACACACAGCACACCTGTTTCCGATCGGCGGACGAGATCTCAAATCTCTCAGATCTCAGACGTCGTATCCCGACCGGAAAATCAAATCAAATCAAATCAAATCCAAATCGGAGTCGCTCTCGGTCTCGGCTGCGATTGTGACACGTGTCGGCGATCGGTCCTAATTAAAGGGAGCCAAGAGTGTAAAGGGCGCCAAATGATGCGCCGGGTGTAAGTGACCGGCACGAACACGACCGGCTGGGCTGGCGGTCCGAGGTGCCGATGCGGGCGGCACGTGACGCCCGCGCCATAAACTGCCGCCGAATCACGTCGGGCGTCGCATGCACGGCTGCCAAAGCTGGTCAAGTTCATCGGCGGCCTCGCTTCCGTCACGTGGAGGTTAGTGGACGCCTTCCGAGTTGATCTGGCATGCTGCTACCTGAGACGGTTCGTCTGAATGTTGATGTTAATCTTAATGTTATTGTTAATGTTGAAGTGACGAATTATCGGTGCCTGCGATCATTCGGAGAGACGTTTTAAGTTATGTATGGGCAGAGAAGCAGCCCGGAGGGCCACGCCTTACCTTCAAGAAATAAAGTACACTAGATTAACAAGACATTTTGAGATTTTTACCATGACAAAAGGCAAATTTTCGTCGAAGTCATTCCAGTTCAATGATATTTTGGTGGTCGAGCCCCTTTAAAAGATGTGGCTGCGCCACTGTCGACAGGGCGCCATTCATGGAGACAATGAATGTTGCCAATTTGGTTTGCAGCGTCTACCCTACATGATCCCATACTAAGAGAGCAAGAAATTGGTTGGGTCAAGGCAAAGATGGATGAGCCCAGACCCCACCAAGAGCATAGATAGCTACATATCTGCATGCGGTGCTACTATTCTCGTCAACTGTGTTAGATGGAACACTGGTGTGGTGTTCCATCTAGCGTGGGTGACGACAGCACAGCAGTCTCACTATTGCCAACATCGCGTGACCTGAGACGACACAAGATGACCTTTCCTGACACGACTCAATTCAGTGTGACGGACGGCACCCAGCCTGGCTACCGATACCTCCCACTGGCTCTGAGACTTCCTTTGGCGGTGTAGCCACTTCATCAAACTGCGTCGCAACGCCAGGCATTGATTAGCGCTCTACTTTGATAAATAATTCATACTTCTGAACCTTGGCTGCCGTTCAGCCGCCACAATGAAGACGAAACAAACTAATCACTTCCTGGAGAACTTCCGCGAAGTTCCAGCGTTGATCAATGGCTGCTGAGCGGCTACTTAAGGCCAGCGGCCACCACGTCGAGCTGGATACGACGAGGGCCCAGACACTGGCGGGTTAGGAAGACTGGGTTTCAACCGGCGCGGGGTGCAATCTCCATTTGTTCTCCCATTTCAGAGAACTCTTCGGGTTTGAACAGCTAACATTCGGTGGGTTCGTTTGAGACAACATTGTTCTCATAGCATATTTTTATAATTCAAGAAAATGCCATTTGAACGCAAAAAGTCCAGAAAAATATGACATTACTGGGCGCATGGTTCCCCCTCCCCCCCCCCCCCCACACACACACACACTCGTAGATCCGCCAGTGGGCCCAGACATAGTGAGTGTGGCCTAGTTCTCGAGCCTGAGGGGGACGATTGCAATCTTCTGAGAAAAATACGTTTTCCCGAATATTGGGATACAAACATTGTAAGATCATCATGCCTGAGAATGGTGAGCATGATTGCCGTCTATTTCCGAAATAATGCGACATGCATTTTCCACCCAACTCTCACCTGCAAAACATCCCAGCGTCAAACTCGGTGATGTATCAGTGCAAAATTTGGACCAATCGGCGCCCGCTGACGAGGCTCCTGGTGCATCCGAACAAACAGCTGGATCGCACCTGCATCACGGACATTGCTGGTGATCTATTAACCAACAAATGCGCTCCAATTGCCACGCGGTGCCCGAACTGGGAGTGCCAACCGTGCCAACCGTGCCAACCGTGCCACTGAGATGGCGTGCCAACCACCGAAATCACAGGAGCAGGAATATATCTGCGCAAAGGCTGTGCAGGAGTGCAATGTGCACTGTGCAATGAAAAGGTGCAAGGACTGTGGTCGGGCGTACCAGATTGTGGAGCCGGTCCGGTCAGGCTGGGACCGGTCCAATAAGGCTGGGACCGGTCCAATAAGGCTGGGGCCGGTCCAATAAGGCTGGGCCGATACAATCAGGATGGGACCGGTCCGACAAGGCTGGAGACTGTCGGACCAGGCTGGGCGTCTGGACCTGGCTGGAACCAATGGGACCAGGACAGCTACAGGCAGGCAAAGCAGGCTCTGTTCAGTACCATTGTACGCGCAATAACCTCTCGTGCCGACTTCAAATCAACATGTGTATCATGCGCTGGGTAAATCGAGATCTCTTGGCATTCCGCAGAAAGAAATGACTCGAAGACTGATTCCTAGCTTTTTTCAAAGGCACTTCTCTGTTGGCACACGCTCCTTCTCGCTTCCACGCCTCCGACAGGCAGGTTCTATTATGAACAAACTTCCGGGCGACAGACCTGACGAAGCCGCCGCCGCCAGCCGTACGCAATCCGGCGCGACGCCTCCGCCCCAGGGGAACGACGACGGCGAATCGCTCTCTTGCTCGGCAGCTTGTGGTGAGGTGGGGGAGCGGACAGTTGGTGCTGTGCTCGCTTGTGCTCGCGACGGGTCTCACTCAACCAGTGGACCATTGGCCGCGTTTCGAAGGCACTCAAGCTTCCAGGCTAGATATGGGTTGTAGATGGATAGCACACGCAAACTCGACAAGCCTAGACTTATGATAATGTGCAATGAATGCCCAAGGCAAGGCCCGTAGGCAAAGCCCAAGGGTCGAAATTATTATCAGGAGAAATCCGGAACACATGTTGATATCATCAGAAGGTGCAACACGTGGCTGTGCTTTGGCGGCACTCCTGAACCTTTCCTTGGTATCATCGGCTACGAAAATTGCCATTACATATGCCCAGGCATTTGATATTGACGGAATCCGTGACCTTTTGACCTTTCACATATCGCCGGTGTTAGACTAAATTTTCTGTTTGCATGACATTAATGTCTAAGCAGCAAATCGCAATTGATTTACGACCGTCGTCGTCGTGTTTGTTGTGGGTGCGCCATGGGGTCCGGACACTATGGCGAAGACTGACTGCACCTCCACATTGACCTGCGTGACGTAACCTGGAAGGTCAGCCAAAGGAGATAGACGGAAATGTTTCAACTAACTCTAAAAGTGTGAGGATGTAGCTACACAATGTCATTTATCCATCTCGATTTTGTCCAGAACACAAGTTCGCAAGGATCAAGCTGACCCTCCCGCTCTCCCCTCCACACTGCGAGGGTCAACCCTGGACGGCGAGGGTGAGAGTTTATTGAGAGCCATTCCAAACAGGCGGATCGATGTTTGATTCTCGTCAACACAGTGTGCAGTCATTGTAGGTGGACAACGAGTGGCGCCGAGACACTCGAGTGAAACCAGAGGAAAAACACCATACACATGCAGACGGGTGTTACGCCCTTGTCGATTTGTCGCGGAATGGGCCCACTGTAAAACACAATACATGTTCAGTCATCAACCGTTTCCAGCACAATAAGACGACGCTTTATCTCATTCGGGGATGCTGAGCCCGGCAGCAGGCGGTTCCATGAGGCAGCTGTATGGTGCGCAAGGGTGCGACACGACAGGGTAAGGTGAAGAGAAGACAGCTCGAAAGCTCCTGCTGAGGTCCTTCGGGTAGCATCCGGAGCCGGTGATCGCAGAGCGGCCGGCAAATAGTCATTGGATTACTACAATAGTCCTCCGATTACAACAATAGTCCTCCAATTACAACAATAATCATCCGATTACAACACTGGTCCTTCGATTACAACAATGGTCCTGGGATTACATTAGTAGTCCTCGTATTACAGTGATAGTCCTCTGATTACAGCAATAGTCCTCGGATTACAACAACAGTCTTCGGATTACAACAATAATCATCGGATTACAACAATAGTTCTCGGATTACAAAAAAAGTCCTCGAATTACAACAATAGTTATCAGGTTGCAATAGTCCTGGCAATACTTGAAGTGGCATGGTCGGCACTATTGCTGATTCTGTGTGGGATATTTTTTTTTTGCCGTGCCGGACCATAAAAGTCATTTGCGCCGCCTTTAAAGCGAGTACGTTACATGTTTGTTTATAAAGCGAATGTTTGCGATCAAGGTGCAGGCAGGTGGACATTTACGTTAAGGGAATTTTACGTTATAGTTTCTGTTGCTGATTCTGTGACGATATGTTGCCATGTTCTATGCCGGCGTCGTATCGCCTGCGCCATAATCGCCGATTCGGGGGTGAATGATCAGCCGCCCAAGATCTTCAAAGCTATCAGAGTTATTATAATCTAGCATGTCATAGGACACAACGCAATGTGACCTCGAGATCATCGTCACGTGGAGGCGCTGACTGTGACGTATGGCCTCTGTGTATGTTCCACGTCACCTTGCCGCACCGTTTGATGTATGTTGCAGCACGATGTCCGTGAAGATTGCAACAGCCACAGCAAACGGCTGCTGCAGACGGCTCCAGGAACGAGAACCGACTGCATTCATATCACGAAGCAAATTTATATCGTCATGCATTCACCTGTGGCTTGTTGTTCATTACATTTTCATGAATAGCTACATACATCTACCCCATAACATTAATTTAGTCGGCATAGTTGTTTGTTGCTGGAGCTGTCTGCTGGAGCCGCTTGCTGTGGCTGTCGCTAACTTCACGGACGTCTCAGCACGACGTTCGGAAATCTAAACGTAGATCATGAAGACCAATCTGTCTTAAATGAGACAAATTGGTCTTCATGGAGCTGGCCCCTAGACTTCAGCACGAAAACAGGTCGCTCGTCAAAATACAAAAAGAAGATATCTCCGATAAAGACAGCAGATTTCAGCCATCAGTCTTTGCACATGTGCTCTGTGTAAAGCTGACTCGGCCGATTCAGAGGCTACGTCTCCTGGAAAACGCAGGCAGCGAAGGCATGTTGTCACGGAGTGCTTGCGCTCTGTTTTTGTTTCACCAAGTGTGCTCACAGTTGAGAAAAGCCCGCACCCGAAACACACTAGTTTCTCCGTCGACAGATGTTCTGTCTTCATTATCGTAAGCATCAGCTTCGCCGTCTTCCTGTTTACAGTATTCGCACCGCTCGGAACCCGCTCAAGCAGCCTGCTCGTCGCAGGAAACAGTTTGTTTCTATGTGTAGCCATGTGTACGAATGGTAAGGCGGCGTATCGGATACGCAAGCTACTGTGCATGTGTGACGTCATGCCGGTACATCTGGCCACCCATGTCTTTCGGCGAATATGATGAGAGGGGGGGGGGTATATCACGCACATATATGAACATTTTGACTGCGTTAAGGCGTGGGGTCGTCTTTCTTGCCCTTCTGAGACCACATTGAGCGGGGAAGGGGTGGGAGGATACGTCCTGAATTATTTCCGACCAATATTTGGACGATCACAATTTAGCATTGGGTGGGGATGCTTCCATTCGCGATTATTATATTCTAATTCCAGAGTAATTCCAATTGCAATGCAAATTGCAAAGCAAATTGCAATGCAACTTGCACCTTTGGCTGGACCCACCATCATTGGCTGGATCTGTCATCATTGGCTGGATCCGTCATCATTGGCTGGATCCCTCATCATTGGCTGGACCCGTCATCATTGGCTGGACCCGTCATCATCGGCTGGACCCATCATCATTGGCTGGACCCGTCATCATTGGCTGTTCTCGTCATCATTGGCTGGATCCGTTATCACTGGCTGGACCCGTCATCATTGGCTGGACCCGTCATCATTGGCTGGACCCGTCATCATCGGCTGGACCCATCATCACTGGCTGGACCCATCATCATTCGCTGGACCCGTCATCATTGGCTGGACCCGTCATCATTGGCTGGATCCGTCATCGTTGGCTGGACCTGTCGTCATTGGCTGGACCCGTCATCACTGACTGGACCCGTCATCATTGGCTGAAACCGTCATCGTTGGCTTTTCTCGTCATCATTGGCTGGATCCGTCATCATTGGCTTGATCCGTCATCACTGGCTGTTCTCGTCATCATTGGCTGGATCCGTCATTACTGGCTGGTCCCGTCATCATTGGCTGGACCCGTCATCATTGGCTGTTCTCGTCATCATTGGCTGGATCCGTTATCACTGGCTGGACCCGTCATCATTGGCTGGACCCGTCATCATTGGCTGGACCCGTCATCATCGGCTGGACCCATCATCACTGGCTGGACCCATCATCATTCGCTGGACCCGTCATCATTGGCTGGATCCGTCATCGTTGGCTGGACCTGTCGTCATTGGCTGGACCCGTCATCACTGGCTGGACCCGTCATCATTGGCTGAAACCGTCATCGTTGGCTTTTCTCGTCATCATTGGCTGGATCCGTCATCATTGGCTTGATCCGTCATCACTGGCTGTTCTCGTCATCATTGGCTGGATCCGTCATTACTGGCTGGTCCCGTCATCACTGGCTGGACCCGTCATCATTGGCTGGACCCGGCATCATTGGCTGAACCCGTCATCATTGGCTGGACCCGTCATCACTGACTTGACCCGTCATCATTGGCTGGACCCGTCATCATTGGCTGGACCCGTCATCACTGGCTTGACCCGTAATCATTGGCTGAACCCGTCATCATTGGCTGTATCCGTCATCTCTGGCTGGACCCGTCATCACTGGCTGGACCCGTCATCATTGGTAATGCTGCTGCGGACAGCGGCCACGTCTTGTCCAAATGTCACCACCAATGGCCTGCATATCACCCCGTGGTAATGGCTACTTCGCGAATTGGGCTGGACGTCGCAAATTGCGTCGGGAAATTGTCTGAATTGGATGGTCGTCTGATAGGCTCCCAGTGGCCTTGTTGGCATCGGTGTATGCCAGCGGCGATCGTAACATAATATGACATTTAATATTTACATTCCGAATATATGAGACGAGTTGTCACAAGAACATCGGATTTTAATAGCTTTTTTGTCATCAATTTCATAGTTCACATAATATAATGATAATCATCACACTTTCATAATTCGTAGTGTCAGACCCCATCGACAATGCGGAATGGGAGAGCACCATAACGACAATTCCTGGTGGAGATAATTGATCTAGTGTCCCCGACATCCCTCTCGACTGTTGTGTTGTGTAACAGGGACCCTACGACTAGCCAGGGCCATACGCTAAGCTGCAAACTTGACGTTAGAAATATTGTCTTTCAGTGGTACAGGAGTTCAGTATATTGTGAGAAGTTCGACCACTATCAAGAAAACGTTGTGGTTGGGACCTGAACCAAATAAGGAGAACGATATGTGGTGGCGGTAGATTAGTGGTAGATTGGTGATAGATTGGTAGTTAATTTGTAGTAGATTGGCCGTTGGTTGGTGCTTTAGGGCACGCAAAATAATTTGTCTTGCATCCAAAACAACTACGCAGCAAAAGCAATTTTCGGCCGCAAAAAAAATTGATCATGTATCGGATCTGCTGGAGAAATTGGGCTGCGCTGAGCGCGCGGGACCTCGTTCAATACCACACGCTGGCCTTGCTACACAAGGTGCGTCGCTTGGGTGAACCAGAGTCACTAGCCTGTGAATTTGCTCTGGTATCACAGACACCCGACAGAACCACCAGGCAAGACAGCGATCTGCACGTGCCCAGATCGCGAACCGACATGGGCAAGCAACGTTTTTGTAGTCGCGCGGCTGGACAATACAATGCCTTGCTGCCAGATCTGACGCGGCTACCCATCCCCCTGTTTGGACCGCACCTAAAGCGTCACCTGCGTAGAAACCCGGACTGTGGAGGCACTTAGCGCCCATTTTATGTGTCTGCTTTTATGACTGCTTGTAGACTATGTCGGAATGTATGATACATCTGCCGACCTCTTTTTATTTGTATGACGTGAGGCTGTAATAGCCACGAGTTAATTGTGGATGGCCTTAATACTGGTCTGTCTGTCTGTCCGCTGGATACCTTGAGTCATTTTGCGCCCAACGTGATCTGTCATCATCTTGTGGTTGAAAGTTGGTCTTCGCTCGTAACCGAGTGCCGACAATGGGCGAAGGACAGGGTCAAAATTTACTTCTTAAAGGAATGTAAATATGTCTCCAAATGTAACATTCAAGGGGTCATGTGTTACTCCATGTCGCAGCGACATGCCAACACTTCCGGCCCATGCAGTACGAACAATGCAAGACACCCACCCAACCACGGTCGGCGGACGTGATCACTACGGTGGCGCAGTAGAACTGATCGCACGCGCTTTGGAGGGCCTCCACGAAAAAGCAACTGCCATTGCAACCCAGATTGTCATCAACATCCTTCCCAATTATCAGATTTGGCGGTGTATTCGTGGTTGTCACTGCGCAGTTGCTACTCGTAGCTGTTGCTGCGCAGCTGCTACTCGTAGCTGTTGCTACGCAGTTGCTACGCAGTTGCTACTCGTAGCTGTTGCTACGCAGTTGCTACTCGTAGCTGTTGCTTCACAGCTGATACTCGTAGTTGTTGCTGCGCAGTTGCTACCAGTAGCTGTTGCTGCGCAGTTGCTACTCGTAGCTGTTGTTGCGTGGTTGCTACTCGTAGCTGTTGTTGCGCAGTTGCTACTCGCAGCCGTTGCTGGCCAGCGCACGTTTGAAAAATGCAGCTTTTCTGTGAATCTGGCGAAATCCAGTACTCCACCACTCCATTTCTTGTCAATGACGTCGCTTTTTCTTTGTCCGTGTCAAATTGGCTGGAAGAACGGCTAGGACTTTTGATAAAACTTCACACATCTTGTCCACGTGCTGCATGAAACTTCGATTTATACTAACTAGATCCCACGTTCCACGCGCACCACATAACTTCATCCCACCTTTAATTGCAATATTTCCGACAAGTGTTCATAAAATTATCAACAGAGAATGCATCCACTATCAGGCGAAGTCCAGAGTTACCACTTCTGAACGTACTTGTGCAATGCCAATTGTAGTATGATAGAAAGTACAATGCGATAACACGTTTTGGCCCACATTGCCAAGGAATACTGTAGGTTTGCGCAACTATTAATTGTATTGTAATACTATAGGCATTCCAACTGCAGCAACAACGCTGTAGGTGCAGGAACAGCTCTCCTAAATCTTAAATTGTTCGGGTTGTTTTGCAACACCATTCTCTTGTCTTTAACGGCACATACATTTTAATTAAAACACCAACTTCGGCGCTGATCGCCAACCTATGGCAAGTCCGTCGCAACTCACCATGATCCTGCTGTGATCCCACCACTGACAACTCGCCATGAGCCCGTCATGATCCTGCCACTGACAGATCACCATGAGCTGCCATGATCTTGCCACTGACAACTACGTCATGAGCCTGCCATGATCCTACCACTGATATATCACCATGATCCTGCCATGATCCTGTCACTGACAACTCACCATGTTCCTACCACTGACAACTCACCATGGGCCTGTGATGATCCCACCACTAACAGATCAGCACTCACCATAAGCTGCCATGATCCCACCACTGACAACTCGCCATGAGCCCGCCACTGACAACTCGCCATGAGCCCGCCACTGAGAGGTCACCATGTTCCTGCCACGACCCTGTCACTGAAAACTCACCATAATCCTGCCGGTGGTCGTCTGGCCGGAGATCAGCTCTCCGGCCCAGTCCTTGGCCTCGGACACGAAGCTGCCCTGGAACTGCGGCTTCTGTCCGATGGGCACGTTGGCCGGCTTCGCCTCCTTGACGCTCTGCGTGTACTCCACCCTGGCTTTGGGCCGGAAGAAGACGAAGCTGAACGCCCGCCACAGGAGGACCGTGAGAATGCCGGCGACGAAGGTGCAGATGCTGGAGACCAAGAAGCACCACCACTTGCGCTCCTTGAGGCACTCCTCTTCCGAGATGTCGGCGAAGCCGGACGCCATCTCGAGTTGTGCGACCGGGTCACGGTGAGGTCACGCTGGGGTCACGAAGGGTCACGCTGGGGTCGCAGTCACAAGGTCGCGCCAAGGTCGCGGCCGATCCGCGCGGTCGGCGGGTGGCGGCGCGACGGCTCGCCGAGCTCTCGGTGGCGCGCAGACCGGACCGGGCGTCCGGCACGCGCCGGCTACTGCTCCGCGCTCGTCTCCGCTGCGCCGCGTCACGTCGCACGCCGACTGTCACGCCATCGCGACCGGACGGTGGCGGCCGCGGCGTCACGGCGTCACGTGCGACCGACTGGCGGGCGACTGGCCGAGCAGCTGGCGGCGCGCGCGCGGTCGATACCGCCGCGGCGCACGCGCACGGCCGCGTCGCTGCCGACGGCGACGCGGACGCGCGTCAGCTGACGGGCGTCCGGCGGCGTCAGCTTGCCGCAGCCAGCTGATCTTGGAGTGCAGTCAGCTGGTGTGGAGAGTGCCTGTTGATGAAGTGTCTGATGATGTGCTGTTGTTGTCTGTGCACGGCGACCCGACACGCACTCTCGACACGTCTGTGTTTGACGCGGCCGGACACGACGCCCGCTCGATGCGGACTGGAGCCACCTGACGCCGACTGCGCTGTCTGGCGTGGGCGGGCGAGGCGACCAGGCGTACACATGCGCACATATAGCGCCTCCTTCCGGGCTGGCACGCACGGGTGTGTACACATGCGCACATATAGCGCCTCTTCCGGGCTGGCACGCACGGGTGTGTACACATGCGCACATATAGCGCCTCTTCCGGGCTGGCACGCATGGGTGTACACATGCACACATATAGCGCCTCCTTCCGGGCTGGCACGCACGGGTGTGTACACATGCGCACATATAGCGCCTCTTCCGGGCTGGCACGCATGGGTGTACACATGCTCACATATAGCGCCTCCTTCCGGGCTGGCACGCATGGGTGTACACATGCACACACACATGGCACCTCCTCACGGAGCTTGCACGCAAGGGCGGCAGAGCGGGGTGTCAGCGTACACAAAAGGAACAGTTGGCGGGCGTCCGAAGACTATGGTTCTATGGCATGGGCAAGCTCAGAGTTATCCAGGGGACGATCTGTTCTACAGGGGAGATGCTGGGGCGGATGCCTCCAGGCATCGGATTGGGGGGGGGGATTATGACCCCAGTAATGTACAATATTTTTACAAAGGAGGTGAAATCACATGATCAGTTCATAAGCATCCCAATGCTAAAGTTTGGTTTGCCACCAAAACATAAAGGAATGCTTTACATTATCCTTCAGAATGCGTTGTGTTTCTACATTCAGGACTACGCAAGGTCTCTCGCGTGTTCGATAATTTCAGAGGAAGCTGAGCAAGGGGTGCGAACAGCTACATGTTGATATTCAGACCTGAAGCTTGCTCATCATCGTTGCGAGTGAGCACGAGCAGTGATCGCAGGAGATCAGGCTGGAGAACATCGCAACACCACAGTTTGTCGCGAAAACACAGCTACCTAAACTAAGGGCATCGCCACCGCTGCACAGTGTGATAACTCAGGGAAAAACCTGGCCAGAAATCCATTTCTGGACTATTTTATAATGCCATATTTGTTGCGCCATTGCATCAGCAAATGCTTGAAGCACACCTGATCACAGTTTTTAGGAATATTTTCACAAAATGTGATATAGTAACAAGTCCATGAACATGGCGACGGAGTCTTCACTCAAGTGCCCTGCATCTCCGGCAGTCATCTACAAGTGACCATTTGACTTGTCGCCGCAAGCCAGCTTGCACCCACACACCATACGCATACAGACACACACAGCTCCATACCACAACACCTCCAGTTCCAGCTTCGTCCGCGACCGAACCAACCACCTTTGTCTCAGACCGGCCTGACACCGTCAGCCACCAGCCACCCGCCTGCCACACACACACACACACACACACACCTTACACACACACTTAGCCCACACTCTACACCAACCTTCCCTCATCCTTCCGACTCATCGACTCCCGCTGCTTTCTACCTCATGACTCCTTCGGCGACTACATCTTCTCTCCAAGACCTCTAGCCTTCTCTTCCGTCTTCCGCACCCCCGACCCGGACTTCACGTTCTTCATCTGCAACTGCACCTTCAGGCACTTACTCCTCTGCCCCTTCGTTCCTGACGCCTTCTTCTACAGTACGGTCAGTCCGGCGGTGCTGCCACCCCCTCCCGGTCGCCCCCCCCCCCCCCAGCCACCTCCCTATTTTCCCTCTAGTGCCTTCTGCACGATCTTTTTCTAATCTTTCATAATCGTGCTCCCTTCAAGCACAGTTTCCACTCTCTTTGTGTTCTCTTGCACTTTCCTGCCCTACTTTTACACCTGTCGGGCTTTCTTCACGCCCTTCCGCACCCTCCGCCAGTGTATTGTACCGGTGTTACACACACCTGCCACCTACTCACTCTTTCTCAACGCCACGTACACCACAACGCATACCTCACTTACACCAAACAACAACATGAACGCATCTGAGTCACCCACCGGAGAGTTCTACCTCTGCCGCCGGGGGGACGGGAAGCCCATGGGCTCCCTCGACCCCTGGCTGGTGGAGGGGACTATCACACGATACACAGGGGCGCCCCTCCACGCCCGACCAATCCGCTCAGGGGCGCTCCTGATCCAGGCCAATAACCACGTAGATGGTCGGATTCTCCCGACCATCAAGTCCATACACAACACTCCAGTCACCATCACACCGGCCACCCACCTAAACACCTCTCAAGGCACCATCCTGGCCCCGGAGCTGGCCTGCGTGTCGGCGGAGGACCTGGCCCTCAAACTTGAGGACCAGGGCGTCTCCGCCGCCTACCGGCCACCCCCGAGGCCGGGACGCCCCAACAACCACATCATTATCATCACATTCAACACACGTACACCTCCGGCCTACCTCAAGGCCGGATACATGAGGTATACCGTTCAACCTCGCGCACCCCTCCCAAAGCGCTGTCAAACCTGTCAGCGCTACGGCCACACCAGGGGGGGTGTCGCTCCACCACCACAACCTGCGGGCGATGTGCCGGGCCACACTCCACCGACACATACAACAGCGGCGAGCTGTGCTGCGCCGCATGCGGAGACTCACATGCGGCCTGGGACAGGGACTGCCCCACATGGATGATGGAGCGGGAGATCCTGCGCCTCGTTCATCTGGAGGGCTGGTCCCTGCCCCGGGCCCGGGCATGGCTGGAGAACCCGCAGTCGGCGTGGCCTGCTCGCCGCCGCTCAGAGCCCGGCACACACCAACACACACCACCGCCACCAACACAAGAGGAATACCCGGCACTGCCAGCAACCAAACAAAACACACCAGGAACGCCGGCACACAAACGACGGAGCAAGCCACACCGCAACACACCGCAACACCTACCGCTCGCAAGACACGACCCCCAACACCAGGTCCCACCACAGTCTACCGCCCAGCAGAACACCCACCGCCACCACTGCCAGCTCGCCAACCGGCACCCACCCCACACTCACCACCCCCACCACCACTGACTTACCCACCATCCTCACCATCACCACAAACATCGCCTGCATCCGACGCATCGGCACCGCACCCACCTCACACTGTAGACCAGGGCACGACAGGAACCGAAGACCACTCAGACACCGAACAATACTCTACTGACTCAGACATCACAACAACCGTACGGTTGACAACACCTTCCTACAGACGGGCAAAAAGACCAGCTAAAAGTAGCAAAAGACAACACTCACTTAAGAAGCCACTCACACGAGCCAACACACACCAACAATGAACACCATACTTCAATGGAACACACACGGACTGATTAGATACTGGCATGAATTCAAACATTACGCATTACAAGCAAACCACACAGCACTATGCATTCAAGAAACACACTTCCAACCCAACGATCCTTGCCAATTCAACATTTCGCAATACACACTACACAGGCAAGGCTCACACAATGCACACAGGTCAGGCGGTGTTTGCACGTACGTTAGGAACAACACACCTCATCGCCTGATACACTTCAATACCACAGCAGACATACTACTCACTGAAATACACATACAAAACAACGCCTACACACTCGTTAACATATACGACCCCCCTCCCCCGCGAAACAAAGAAACCCTTTCGGAATTAAATAAAGCACTTGACCAAATCCACACCCCAGTCATACTCACCGGAGATTTCAACTCTCACCACCCACTATGGGACATACGCACAACACAACCTGATCACAGAGCACTCACACTCATCACACTAGCCAACCAACACAACCTCACAGTACTTAATACTGGGTCACCAACCTACCTTGTACCTATTTCCACCGCTAACCTTCCCACGACCCCAGACGTAACCCTTGCATCCTCGCGCATATCTCTTTCCTTAACCTGAGCAGCCGATCCCGACCCCCACTTTAGCGACCACGCACCCATAACCATTACCTTCCACCAACTCCCGACCACCGGCCCACCCAATACCCCCCTGGCCGATGGAATCTTAAAAAAACATCCTGGACACCCTTCTCAGAGTCCCTAGCCGCACAAACAGCCCACAACCCTCAACTCTCACCATAATAATTATCCGACATTCTCCTAACTACAGCACACCAACACATACCACAGACAAAACCACGCCACCAACACAAGCCTCGCGCGGCCCCCTGGTGGAACGACGAATGTTACGGGGCAATCCGCGCGAGGAACCATGCACGACACAGATATGAACGACACCGCACACCGGAAACACTCACCAGATACAAACAACTCAAAGCACTCTGCAAACGAACCATAAAAACGAAAAAAGGAAATCCTGGATTAACTTCTCTAATCAATTCAACAGATTCACCCCTCTCGGCGAAATCTGGACACTCATGAAAACATTTCAAAACCGACAGCGACCACCAATAAAAGCCATCATACTCAGACAGAACAACAACACCATCACAGACCCACAAACAATCGCCGACATTTTCGCACACACCTACCACCTTAGATCATCCACACTTCCACAGAACCCTCCACCTCCAATCAGACACACACGTCAACACCTTTACAACACTAGGTTTACACTCACCGAATTAGAACTTGCAATTGCAGAGACAGGAAACACAAGCGTAAGCCCAGACAATATACACTACTCTTTCTTCAAACACCTCCCAACACAAGCAGTACAGGTACTCCTCGAAACATACAACACTGCATGGACAGCACATACATATCCACAATCATGGCTACACGCCCTCCTTATACCTATCCCTAAATCAAACACTGACTCAACTCTATGCGACTCCTACCGCCCTATCGCACTCACCAGCTGCTTCCACAAACTTTTTGAACGACTTGTCAAAAAACGACTCCTCTACATCATCCAGACACAAAAACTAATTGCTCCCACTCAATCAGGCTTCCTTCCCAAGAGATCATGTTTAGATAACCTTACCTACCTCATCACACACATCCAGGAAGCGGCGGCAAAGAAGCTTCCCACCGTCGCCGTCTTCCTGGACCTAAAACAAGCATACGACACCATCAACATAACAGCTCTACTACAACATCTATACAACATAGACATACAGGGCCGACTACTACACTACCTACACTTCTACCTACTAAAACGATCATTTCAAGTCAAAATTGGTTCCCACACCTCAGACACTAAATTCCCCACAACCGGTTTGATGCAAGGCTCAGTTCTCAGCCCCCTCCTCTTTATTTTCGGCCTGAACTCAGTCATTCCCTACATCCTCCCAGTCAAAATTCCACTCTGTGCAGATGACATCGTACTCTGGACATCACAATAATCACCGGCCAACTCAGTAACAATTCTACAAAACGCACTACCAGATCTCCACGACAAGCTAACATTACTAAACCTACACATTGCATCACACAAATCCAAATGCATGATCTTTGGCTATAAGCGACACACATATTTACAACCACTGAAACTAGACAACACTCCCATACCATTTGTTACGACAGCAAAATTCCTAGGCATCACTTTAGATCCACGACTCACCTTCAAACCACACATACTAAACATCCAAAAACGCGCATCCAAAAGAATAAACATCTTACGAGCACTATCCGGCACAGATTGGGGATCAGACCGAAATTCACTACTGACCTTATACAAATCCATCATTTGACCAATCATGGAATACGGGTCAACACTTTTCGAAAACGCAGCTAAATCAAACCTCAAACTCCTAGACTCTCTTCAATACCAATGCCTAAAGATAGTCACAGGAGCATACACAACCTCACCTTCCTTCGCTCTTCATATATACAACCACATACCAGAACTACAACACAGACGCACAGAAGCACTACTCAGATACCACTACAAAACGCAACTCATTAGACAACACCCATGCACTAAGGCACTAAAAATTCGCTCCAAACGCAGACACCAACTCATGAAAAATGTATCATTCAAAACTACAATAGGATGCCGCATTCAACAACACGCAAGAAACTTACACCTCGCACTCCCCACCTCAAAACCACTCCAACCACCTAAAGCATGGTGGAAACACCAAACCCCCACAACACACTTCCTAACAGACAAACCTAAAAGTACATACACAGATGCAGAAATATAACAACTCTTCCTCCAATTCATATCACAATACGCAAATTACAACATCATCTACACCGACGGCTCCAAATCACACACACACCAGACGGGCTCAGCGGCGGTGCTGTATACCAGACAAGCACCGCCCCGGGTCATCTTACGGGCCCGTCTGCCGGACCCAGCATCCACCTACACATCAGAAATATATGCAATATATTCGGCCTATTGTACCATCTACAACACAAACATAGAACACAACATCATCGCCACCGACGCAAAATCAGCAATACAAAGCATAACACCCTACACCGTTTCCAAACACCCCCTCATCCCCAAAATACTGCACATACATAACAAACTAAACATTCGACAACAACCACTCCTCCTTTGGATACCAAGCCACACAAACATACCAGGCAACGAACATGCAGACACCGAAGCAAACATAGCCACAACACTATAACAAACCACAAACTGTCCACTCTCACAATCCGACTACTACCCCACAATACACCAGGCAATCAACAAACACATTCAACAAACATGGGACAGAACAGGAACACAACTCCACGATATACATCCAAAATACGAACATTGGCACACCATCAATCAGAACACCAGACTCAAAGAAAGGATACTGACAAGACTTCGCATCGGACACACAGCACTCACACACTCCTACCTCATTCTAAACCAACCACGACCTCAATGCACAACATGTCGCCGAACACTTACAATCAAACACATTCTCATATACTGCACCAAGTACAACAACCAAAGACAACACATCACAAACTACTGCACTACAAACCACGTCCCACTAAACCTCACCAAGCTTCTCAACGATGAACACCCAACATTACACGAACATATCTTCCACTTCCTTTCAACAACACGCATATTGGAACAACTGTGAAGGGGAAAAAAAGGAACAAAAAGAGACATGGAAAAAAACCCACAAACAAAAGAAAAGAAAATTTAAAAAAAACGAATACGTGTACGCATACATACATATATCAAGAAAAAAATCCATGATCCCCTAAGTGCCTATATGTTTTCCTGCACTGTTCACTCCAAACGGCGATGACCCAACCCCAACCCCCCCTCTGCACCCCATACCCCAAGCAGCACCGTCCGGACTGCTTCTCTTCTCGTCATCCTTCACTACTGCGCCTTCTTCAGCATCTGAGCAACCTACAGCCTCAACTTCGGGGCAGCCCATCACACCTCTACCCAGCTCTACTCTGTCATCTTCAACTACCTAACTTCGGCACCTTACTTCAAGTCAACCTTACCTATCCTATTCCTTCTACCCGCGACCACGTCGTTCCATAAACCATAACCCACCACCACATTCATCTACACACTGCCGGAAACAGCCGACATCACCACACGGTGGCAGGCTGGCAAAACTCACTCACTCACTCTCTGAAAACCTGGGCAAGTGAGATATGAAATGATAGCTGAGAACAGTCTCAATGCGATGAGCCATTCAAAAAGGCATAACACGATTCACAATTTGCTATTGTGTATCAAACAATAAGTCATTTAAATAGTCGTTCAACTTTTTAGTACCTCCAAGTTCAAATAAGGTTTAAAAAAAACGCACAAGAGCGCACAACCAGAGACCAATCCCAATGAAATCAGGGATCCTTTGTCTATATGTACCGTAAGTTGCAGCTGCACCTAGCTGCTCTAACACTGGTAGTGATCAATTGTATCCCGACAGGCCTCGGTGCGGTGCGGTGGCCAGCCCGGACGGCACGGGGAAGCCCGAGCCGGACGCCGCGACGCGCCGGCTGGCGGGGTGTTTTGACCGGGTAACCTGATCCAGCGGTCGCTATGCCAAATACTTCCCTAACTGACGAGGCGACTGAATCGAGGTAGGCCACGCACAGCGTTTCCCATGGCAGGGAAGTTGTCCTTGGCTGTAAGGGTCGGGTCAGTGTGGTTTGATTTTGTGTACAGTGAGCATGGAGGTGCGCGTCAGCAGAGATAATTTAGTAGACTTGTTATCTAGTGCAAAAGCGTTTGGGTGTGAAAACTATTATGCTCACGTGTTTAATCCAGCATGTGTTTAATTCGGCATCCAGCAGCATTCAACTCACCGAGACGTCAGCTGAGGTGCCACTACAGGCTCTCCTGTATCATACGACGCAGCGGCTGGTGGCATGTCTGCCGTCTGTCACCCGTACCGACTCAGCTTCAGCTACTCACCAGCCGTCGACGTCATCCAGCACCTACACTTCGGGGGTGCTTCACGTCAAATGGAGATTTGACGGGGCCACAGAGCAATCTGTATACAAACAGATGGGATATGGCGATAAAGCTGCAGAACAAAATCTGTTCTGTGCCACTCTGGTGCCTTTGCAACTGACGGTTGGTGGCACTTGCGTCTGAATCAACCTAACGCCGTCTTCAACCCGCTTCAGCCGGCCGTTGCGGATCCAGTGCAAGCGCGAGACAGCAGAGGCCTCCCGGAAAGAACGAGACAGTGTTGAATCCGATATAATTATACTGAGGCCGACTTGCGTCACCGCAACAGACGGCACCAGTCTCATAGTGGCGTACAATCTTCAACTCACCATGATTGACGGCAAGGTGTCGAACGCTCTGACCAACACCGGCAGCAGCATGACATGCACCATCTGTGGGTGTACACCTCGTCAGATGAATGACCTGTCTGCTGCTGCGGCTCGACCTGCCCGCGAGGGTACATGCCAGCTCGGTCTCTCAACTATGCATGCCTGGATTTGATGCTTTGGGTGCCTTCTCCACTTATCTTACCGACTGAAGGTCGAAGTGTAGGCGGTGTCTGGCGAAGAAAACAAGATATTTGTGAAAGAAAGGAAGAAGAATTTACAGCGGCAGTTCCGGGAGAGACTGGGTCTTGTCGTGGATCAGCCACGTGCGGGTGGTTCGGCTACGTCTAACGACGGGAACGCGGCTCGACGTGCCTTCACTCTCCAGAGACCCAGATTCTATCTGTGTGTCATATATTATGGATTCGTTTTGGGATAATTTCAGCCACTTAGGACAAGGAGTTCTTGGATTTATTCTGGGTAGCAATTTTTAGATCATATTTACATTGCAGAATGCTCGCATAGCAAACGCTAACTAATAATCATCCGATATATGAGCGCCCATGGACTTCGCTTATGACGTCATTATGATGTCACCATGCATGGTCGGACGTCAATCTTTTAAAACCAGGTACACTAGGTACTCATGCAGGTGTGTGTACAATTTCAGATTTCTACTTCAATTGGCTCCAGAGATATTTCGCGGAAGCAAAATGAGGGGAACAGAATGCTCCCTTCCCCCTAGCAGGTATGACCTCTGACATTCCTAGGTTAAGCAATCTTTAAGGCAATAGAGCTCCTCCATATATTTTAAATTTGAAGCTCTTTCGATTGAGACCAAAATCGCCCCTGGGACTACCATACTTTGTCCGCAATGATTTATGGCCAGTTTTTCCCTCGAGATATCACACTGTGCGCTGGGGTCCATGGGATCCGGACCCGCCTGGGACAGGATTACCTGGGACACGGCCTTACTGCTCTGACATGGCAATCATTCCCGGGCCCTGGGATTGGAACCCACCTGGAAACTGAGGGTGGTGGCGCCCCTGAGGTCAGTCGAGAACATATTCAAATAATTATTCAGACTTACATTTAAGTCTCAATAATAAGCTTCAGCGTCAATCATGTGCCCCGGTAAGCGTTCCCCAGTTGCTGCCACCTTCTGTGTAGGAGCTGACTGGTCAAAACTCGGCTCGGCACCACAGTTAAACGAAGCACTTCCCATACTCCAAACAGACGCATTATGAGAATGCGTCACTTGGGTGGCCAGCAAAATTGCTCTTCAAGTATAAGCGGTCGGAGCACAATTTCGCAACTCAAAGCGATGCTCCTAATTACCAACTAGGCAATTTGCATACATAAGTGGTAGAATGGGTCTCGGAGTAAGTTCACCAGACTTGCATGCAAATCATTCCTCGGCTTTAGGGATGCTGTGTACGCCCTTGGTTTGTCCGCGACGATTTGCTACTTCTGCGGGTTTGGACGAGCCATTCTGAGTGACAACCAACTTTATCACGGCACCCGATAGTGTTGCCCAGGTGTCGATACTCACTCACTCACAGATCGATACTCACTCAACAGGCTCCATTTAGTTCAGCACAAAGTTCCGCAAAGCCCACCAGCAAACATTCCGACTGTTTTTGATGAGCGGGCAGCGGCCGACATCTTACGTCATAAACACAATGTCTGAATATTCTCGGAAGAGCAAGAGCACGGCAGCGTGAGGCGTCTGACGTCATTAGTCACGGCGTCCATTGGGTTGATGAACGCTGCCGAGTGTGTGACGTGCGGCGCCATAAACACAGTCATAGACGTCCGTGCGGGCGAGCGGACCCCCGCAGTCGGCGTCGGAGAGGCGCCCCGGACAGCGGAGAGCATGGCCGCGTCCACCTCCCGAGCGGCGGCTGAGCCGCGTCGGCCGACGTCCACCCGACCCACTTCTGGTGGACCCACTTCTGCTGCGGCTACCTGTGTCGTGCTGCTGTTCCTCGCGGCCACCTGCGCCGCTTTGGGCCCGCCGCGAAGGTCAGACGGTTGTGCTACGTTTCGAGTCGCGATGGCATCGGATCCTCGCCTCTCAGCCACATTGCACGGCTTGGCCGACATCAAACCACCATGACAGCAGTATTCGTGTGTTGTGTTTGTTTTTGGTCTACGTTTGTATCGCGCAGACACCAAAAATAGCATAATCCACTATCAGGAGAAGGGATGTCCCCTCCCGGGCTATTTCGCTCTTACTCCCAAACCACAATCGCTAGCACGCTAAGGTTTCCAATGTCTTCAAATGAGCATGCAGGGCACCTTGTGACAGGCAATCGCGTGAAATTTTGTACAAACCATTACGACATGATAATGACGTCATAGAAGTGAAGACAGTCAGCTGATTACAGCTGTGTGGCTGGGCTTGCCCTCGACAACTCCGTGCTTAATCACCTTTTTATTGTAATGTCAAATGCCATAATCAACAGGAGGTTATTCTTCCAATTTCCCAATCCCCGAGTCATATTCATCACACATAAATATTGCTTGTAATACCAATTTTCAGGAGTGGATACAGGGGGTGCAAAATGTGGCCCCTCCCAAATGGAAAGGTGGCAGCCCTCTTGCTGGGAAAAGTGCCCCTTCAGGAAGGCTCGATTGCACCTATTCCCCACGCTCAAATAATTTTTCAGGTGAAAGGCGAAAAGTTCCCCTTCAATATGCTCGAGTGCATCACCTCCTGCTCCACGAATTTTTCCTCGGAGGTACACTGAATGTGCCCTTCTGAGGAAATGTTCCCCACAACGACATGACGCCACAATCGGACGTCACGTTTCGAACTCCAGCTGACGATTGCGCGCCTCGACAGTGGCTACCTGGTGACGATGCCGCAAAAGCTGCAGGCGGGCACCAGCCAGAGCGTCTGCATCGCCCTGTACCGTCTGCGCGGCAGCCGTGCCGTGAAGTTCGAGTTTTGGCAACTGGATCGGCCCGCGGACAGACCGGAAGCGCCCAGCTTCCTGCTGTTTTCTGCCAGCCACGCCGTGCCCGACCATGTGGACGGTGAGTGTTCAGGTGTCGCTGTCAGCGCTGTCAGCGGTGCAGCCATCGGGCTTCTCACGAGAAACACTCGTATCTTTACCTCTTCCCACCTACCTCGCCTGCCTCCTTGTTCCTTTCCTCTTTTCCGATCGGCAAAGAAGCAGGCAGCTATGTTCTGCATGGTTCTAAAGGCACTTATATTCTGGTTGTTTCTGGCTCTAATAATGCGGTTAAAAATCCTTATGCATCCTCATATTTTGAAGCCTCATTGCAACATTTACAGAAAATAATTCCTCCTGGCTGTAGATGACCAGGTTGGTACGTCATATTTTGCTTATTGGATCCCGGCATGCGCTCAGCCAGGACAATCTTGAGGGGACGGAAATGAAGATGGATTTTTGCCAGGTTGTTCTTTTATAGGAAGGTGGTCATAAGGATAAATTAACTTAGACGATTCCTAAGTTAATAAACTGAGGAATCGGCTAAGATAATTGTAAATTGACTTACCTCACATTAGGGGGAGTTATTTTTTAAGGCGTGCCGGACCATGAAGGTCATTTGCGCCGCCTTTAAAGCGAGTGTGTTTTGCAAGCAAAGCTGAGCCAAGTGTACATTTACGTTAAGGGGGTTTTGCGTGACAGTGTGTGTGGTGTCTTAGGTGCTGA
Organism: Ashinkailepas kermadecensis; assembly: GCA_034440615.1. Taxonomy (NCBI): domain Eukaryota; kingdom Metazoa; phylum Arthropoda; class Thecostraca; family Neolepadidae; genus Ashinkailepas; species Ashinkailepas kermadecensis. Next base: position 30,983 of record JAOTOM010001748.1, on the reverse strand, counting down.
TGGCGGGTTTGGGTGAGGGACATCTCCCGGATATCTACATGGTTTTAGTTTTACTTTGTTCCTCTGCAACACAATTTGTAGCTGGCTTGGGGGTAGGTAATTTTGAAAGTGACGAGAAGTTGGTTTTGCCAGGGTGCCGGCATTAGCCTACTCTTGTAAAAGAGCACCGATGGGTTTTTACCGTGCGGACAAGGAGGCAATTGTCCACACCACCTATTACGCCGGCCGCCGCGTGTTAGTTGTTAGTAGCGGGTTAGACTACTGTGAGACGGGTTAGACGGGTTAGACGGGTTAGACATGCCATGCAGGGTTGTCAGTGCGGTTAGTTCGGCGCTTGGAAATTCGGCTCATTTACGTCAGCTGAGCCTCTGGATAGCCGCTTTGCGCTATGATTTGCCATGTATTTCGACTCATCTTAGTCCAATGGCTCCTCTGGGTAGTGGTTTTACGCTCGGTTGCTTTTTCTTTTGTTTTGTTTCCCCAAAGCAAGTTAGGTCATCTATGTCCGACGGCACCGCTAGGTAACCATTTATTGCTAAGTGGGAAGCAAATCTGCTCATGTACTTCCGACGCCATTCGGGGATGGCTATTTACGTGTTTCCTACGAGTGTATCACGGGCATGCATTGCGTGTTGCAGTGAGTGTTGGTGGTGTGGGGTCTACAGTGCTCCCGCTAATTTAGTGGTGTGCAAATATTCAGATAGCAACTGAAGGAGTTCTCGGTGTTTGTCACCCAGAAACGATGGAAGCGACAGAGTGATGCCCTATCTCTGGCAGAAGGCCTTAAGTGGTTTTCTTTGAGAGTTAAAGCTACTGCAGTCTAGCAGGATGTGACCTATGCTTAAAGTGGTGTTGCAGGTGTCGCAGTGAGGTGTTGTGTACTGGTCATCCTCTAGTTGAGGCTGTGTTAGTTCAGTGTAACCAGTTCTAAGTCTAGTCAGAATGACTTCCTTTCTTCGATGAGATTGATTTAATGTGTTCCATGTGCCTACCGTTGCCACAGTAGACACATGGAACACATTAACACCCACGACATCAAACCAACGCATTGGTTTGATGTCGTGGGTGTTGTTAGATTTGTACTGTGTAGAGTTGTGTTGCGTCCATGTGTTCTGGTGATGCTGACGTATGTGCTGTTGTTGGAGTGCTTTGCAATCGGCTACGGAATATTCCATGCTGGGGTAAATGTTCAATGCTGAGGCTTGCTTTGCGAGTTGATCTGCTTTTTCGTTGCTTGAGATGTCGGCGTGGCCCGGTATCCAGAGGAAGGAAAAGTCCTTGTTCACGCTATGGGCCACGATTTGTCGTATTCTGTCCAGGACTGGAGGTGGACAGTCGTGGCACGGATTTGGAATCTAAGTAAATTACTATGTTTCTAGCTTTACGTCTCAAGAGAATGGAGATAGCGGCCAATCTGGCCTGTGCTTCCGCGGAGTAGATGGAGAAGTTATCCGGTAGACGCTTGGAAGGCTTTTTGCCTGGTCCAGTGATGCCGATGCCTACCTTGACCTCGTATGTCGCCCTATCCGTGCATACGAGTATTTTGTGATTGCTGTCATCGGCGAATTTGTGGAGGATGCCAAGAATTTCCGCTCATGTGATAGTCGATTTCTTTTCCGAAAACAAGTACTCGACCTTTGGTTGACTGAGTGTCCAGAATGGACTAGTGGGCGGTCGAGCTGCAGTGGTTGGCATTGTGAGGTTATGGTTTGAGAGATCCGTGGCAATTTGAACACTATATGGTGCAAGTTTGCATCTATAAGGTGTATCTATAAGGTGTAAAATAAAAGGTGTTGCGTATCTGTAAGGTGTAAAATAACGCTGTGCCTACCTTACATTACTGAAAGTACTCCACATTACTGAAAGTACTCGACCAACTGGGCCATTTCAGGTACGCATGCGAACTTTTTAGCTTTTAGAGGTGAAATCATTAAATGGATGAGCAACATTATAAAGACCAGTTGAAGTGCCAGCCTGATGCTCGTAATAAAGTAACGAAGTCCAAATATCTCTAGACATATTTCGCGTACGGTATATATCTCGTCCGCAGTAGAAACCTGAAACGATCCGTGTTAGTTATTTGGAACTCCTTATATTACTATGAACATCAGGCTGGCACTTCCAAGGAATCACCGATCTTCGTTTATTTGAACCTGACCTTTGACCTCTTCGACCTGGGAAGAGTCGTCCCCCTTGGCTACGTTACTGGACATCCGAAGTGTGTATTGCGCAGCCCTAGCCGGGTCGTCCTAATCACGTTCGTCGAGCTGAGGAAGAGGATGTACCTCACTGGGGGGTGGGGGGACTTCCTCCCTCACAGGATCTCAGGAACATATGAGGCATACAGAAAAGGAAAACACCAGTGAATAGGCATTAACGAGACATGAACAACTTACCTATAATTGTTGCCCTCGGTTAAATTTCAAGGTCACCAGACGCAGGGGCGGCTCGAGGAATTATTATGTGGGGGGGGCATATTTTCTCGGAGGGTGGGGGCCTTCAGTGGCCAAGCTATCTGTCTGTCATCTATCTGTCTATCTATCTATCTATCTATCTATCTATCTATATATATATATATATATATATATATATATATATATGTATATATATATATATATATATATATATATATATATATATATATATATATATATATATATATATATATATATATATATATATATATATATCATCAAGAAAGGGTCACATATGTCTACACGGAGTTCATGCCGCAGATATCATGGATAAAGAGTGCTACATGTTCTTTAAAAAAACCTGCGACGTTGTTACCAAGGGACCGCGGCTTTGTTACCCACCGGTTGAACCAGCGGAATTAAGGCCAGGTCGTTGGCCAGCGTTGTCTCGTTGAAATCATGCAGTTGCACCTCTTCCACGGGGATCCGATGTTCACCAATGAATACGATTCGTCGATAGTGTTGGCCAGCCACCACAGCCATCTGACAGTCGTGATGGAGGTATGACGTCTGTGAGGACTTGCAGCTCTGTAAACATGGCGGTGCCAGGACGATGTTATTTCTCATCAGCCGGCCAGATCAACTGCCGCAGGTCTGGAAAATATGTGCAGTCTGCTGTATGCAGAAGATGTACCAAGTGTTGCAACTGCTACAATGGCCCTCGATAGCAATGCGGGAAGGTAATTTGAGTCCCTTCCCGCTTTTGTTCTGTGTTGATTTCAGAACAGTTCGATATATCGAATTGAGGCTTCGCATGCCCGCCAAGAATTGAACAGGGCCTCGCTCGCCGGTGAATATGAACCGCTGTCATGTGAAGTTCCGGAGTTAGACCAATGTGAATGGCATTCACACTGGTTGACCTCAAGTGAACTGTTTTGATCCGGGAACGAGCATCAGGTGTTGATGGATGCCGCCTTCGAAATCAATGTCTAATTTTAGTATAGGAAATCGTTATAGTCTTTCTCGAAGTACTTTTTACATAAAGCCTGCATTTTTTTCAACATCCATTTCTATGGTTGGGTTGTGCCTTGACCCAATGCCATAGGTTCTCTGATAAGATCACGAAAAAAATATGTCATGTGCCATGTGATAGGGCATATCTGAGCTTCAAAATTGCTGACAACTATGCACAAAATTAGTCCAAAAAGCAAAGGTGGAGCAAAGTTCGTCTAACATCAGATCAGTGCCCATATATTTTTCGAAGCATCTGAAAGATACAAATTCTTAGTTTTGCCACTTACTACAGTTCCTGCAAGTTTAAAACAAATCGATATGTTCCAGAAAACATTGTGAGGACCGATTTCAGAACGATTGATCTCTTTCACCTGACCTGGATCATTGAACGTGACCGATCCTGAATCAAAATGCATACAACAGTTGCCAAAAAGGAGGTATAATATCTCAAACCAAAATTTCACAAAAATTTCAGCTCGCTGCGCTCGTTGTTTTTGGCCTGCCGCCGGAAACCCGAAGGAGAAGACATCCTCCTCCCTTGGCCCGACTAATGTTTCAGATACAGATTTCAGATAGCAGTTGTGCCTTCTATCTCTTCTATTTTTCATCACACTTCCTTTCAAATTCCTCGGAATCCCCTCGTAGCGGTATCTTCGTCGATACCTTGTTCAGGGAATGCCGGACCTCCTGCCTGAGTTCTAGACTGCAGACTTTCTAACTTTATCTAATTTTAGTTCTAGTTCAATTTCATGCATTCCTTGGCGGTGCCACAGCGGCACCAGCTGACGCATTAGGTGTGCAGAGTAAAGAAGAGGAAAACATTCGCGAAGTTCGCCCATCGTACAGTTCTTAAGAGCAGCTTAGCTTGTAATGCAGCCTATCATTTCATAAACACATCCTTAGCTCCATTCTTCATCACCATTCTGTGCCACAGTGTAAAATGCGTTCAATCTGATTGCATTAATAGATCAGGCAGATGTTTTATTGTCAGTTCCATGTTCACGAACACTGAACGAACGATTATACATCCAGACTATGTGAAGGACAGCGTGCCATAACTTCCACAGGTCATAACCTCCACAGTTCACAATTATCCACCACCCTCACTGAAGTGATACTTCTAGGAAAGTATGAGGTTCTTGAATCTGTGTAGGTTGTGAACTGTGGAGGTTATGACCGCTTCGGAGTTGTGGAGGTTGTGGCCTGTGGATGTTATGACCGCTTCGGAGTTGTGGTGGTTATGATGTGTGGAGGTTATGACCGCTTCGGTGTTGTGGAGGCTGTGAACGGTGTAAGTTATGACCTGCGGAGGTTATGACCGCTTCCGGTATGTTGAATTTGATGAGGTTATGAACTGTGGAGTTATGACCTGTGGATGTTGATACACCTCCATGCGAAGCAGGGCCGTGACCACTGCCCCATTTCGCAGAGAATGGACATCACTGTTTCGAAATCGCCGTTCCCAAGAACATCGCATCTCGTGTTGAGGCACGAGTCAAGGTCACACATGGGCTAGGTGTCCCAGCCGACTTCGCCCAGGAAAGCCACGAGGTGAGTGACGCAGGGTGATGCCGTGGAAACTTCTGCAGCCTGCGTTGAACCACCCGCGATGTTGACTGCAAGCGATTCGAAAATGTACCAGGCAGCGCTGTGGCACAGGAGGTCAGGCCCCTTGCTCAGTTTCGGAGCACCTCGTCGGTCCGTTGACACCGGTGCCTATGTCACTAAGCATGTGAGGTCTAACAGCTGCGCCTTAGTGCAGCTGTTATACTTCACACGCTTAGTGTTAGTGCAGCTATTAGACCTCACAGCGGTGGCATTTCCTGCCGGCAGTGGGTCCTCTGCCAAGTCTACTGTGCGTGAAAATAGGTCCAAACCCGGGAGTGTTTGGAGTGAGGGAGTGTGTAGACTTCACCTGGCGTGTCCTGCACTAGAGTTGCAGTGTCAACCACCACCGTGCCCCATTCTCCTGCCGCGAACGGACCACATCCGCTGACGTCGTGTTCGTTGCAGATATCAATTGTGCCGTACGCGCGGATCACTCTGATCAGCACAGACAAGCCTCGCTACCAGCCGGGCGACCAAGTGTTCTTCCGTGTTGTGTCGCTCGAGTCCGACCTTCGCCCCGTCGTTGACACGGTGTGTGTGATGATTGACAGCAGGTGAGCCGTGAGTCTGACCTTTGCCCCGTCAACACTTCCTAGAACGGTCTTACGCTTGTGGGTGCCTTCATTTGCGTATTCGTACACGGTTTTCACGAAGAAACACCACTTAGATTAAGGACTCTCTGATATATTTGATACGATCACTTTACGAATCCATGCCCAATCCAGAAAGAATTGGTACGTCTTCGATCGATTTGTTCATTCCACTCCACAACTAGTGACCAAGTGCACTGGCGAGCGCAGGTTCCCGAGGTGTGGGTGACCAATCCGGACGGCATCAGGATCTCCCAGTGGAAGAACGTGCCTACCCGCTCCGGATTGTTCCAGAAACACTTTCAACTCGCCCCGGAAACTGTGCTGGTGAGTGTGCACTCTGTTCCTCTTTTGCACGATCGACAAGAACCCCTTTGCAGGGCCGGATAAAGTGGTAAGTTTTTGTAGGGGACTTGAGGTCTCCTAGAAAAGACCCTATGTGGTCTCCTACAAGAATCATGCTGCAGTCATCCGTTATTTGACATCGCTGTATAGACTTGGAATGGATTTGATAAGCCCTTAGCATGAAGGATTCACGAATGAATTGAAAGTCAATATCTTTGAAGCGCTTTACCAACTGCTTATTCTTTATAGGCGGAAGGTGGTAGTCATTGGGAAGACTGTGCTGAATTTGCCGATGGAAGAATCAGTTTCTTTTTCCGCACCAACTCTGCTTCTGCTTCCTGGCTAGGAAACTCGGTCTACCGTGCTTGCCGTCACGTGTACAGTTTTTCTTAAATCTCTGCCTCGGTGGTGAAAGAGACCGATATACTAGCCATATAGTCATGTCAAGCATCAAGACTTTATGAATGCTGGCGAAAATGATTAAGAAGTACTGTACGATGTACGCTTTCCTATCGATCACGAAGATCAAAGACTGTGGATACGTGTATATAATTATTGTTAGATAGCTTTAGGCCGATGTCGTACTATATTTTTATTCATGTATCTTTAAGTCTCTAATATTCAGTTTTTTAGAAGTTTTGAGACGTTCTATTGTTGCACTATTCAATCTCAACATTTCGTCCGTGGGTATTACAGTCGCTTGTGTTTTGTTATTGCAGGGGAATTGGAACATCCACGTGAAAGCTGCGGATCAAATCGAAGAGAAAACCTTCTCAGTAGTGGAATACGTGCCGTCAACGTTCGAGATTCGCCTGGACGTTCCTAAGAGCTTCACGAGAGTCCAAAGGACTCTCACTGTGGAAGTTTGTGCCGAGTAAGAGCACGACGTCAGAGGTTCGGCGATGCGTTTGGCACGAGAAAATGTCCGCAAAATGGGTAAAAGCTGAACGATGGAAATCGTACAGATGATTGTTTGGGAGCAATTAACGTAAGGAGACAGCTGCAATGAATGACACGTATGGATGCATAGTGTGGGAGTGATTTTACCATGAAATAATTAATGGTATCGTTAAACTGGGCAAATCTGAAGTTTTTGCAAATGTGATCCACATATAATATCGTAATCATAATTATAATCGTGACCTTTTGATTCCATTAATTGTGTTCCTCGGATTATATTGCAATAATTGTGCAGAATTGTTTCACAAATATTTTAATTGAATTCATGAACCTCTGCTATACACCAAGGCACTCGTTGCCTTGGCAACACCACGTTACGCCCCGAGGAGCAAAACAAATATCAAGCCTTGAATGAAGTCAGTGAAAAACGGTCCCTTTATGTATCAAGGACTTTTTTAAAAAATAATGTGGAGGAATTCCTAGGACTTCCAATTTTTGGGATCAGGCTTCGGCCCGCGTACAAGCCCTTCCTCGACCAATTCCTGCCTACTTTAGGTTCTAGAGTCTGCTTGTTGTATCGGTGTGTGTTCACGTGTCTCCTTATGTCAAGTTTCTTCTTATGAACAGTTGGGGGTTCTATTGCACTGAATATATATCTTGGTCTTCTTCCTCGTCGCGCTCTAGAGAAAGTACTCGTATATTCCTCCACAAACCTCCCGTACTCTTTTAGCGCCAGCGCCCTCCACATTACCATGTATCATCTTCCAACGCATGGACGTCCTGTTCAACTCATGGAGCTTCTGCGTCAACCGTAAAGCTTTCAGTTGCACCGGTCCCTGTTCAGCGGTGTAGCCAAGGGGGTCATAAGGCCTTACTGCCCTTCACACCTCTAATAGGCCAGGCCTCTTTGTAAACCAGACATTACAGGTGCCCGAAAGGGCCTTGTGCAGCTTCCCACATCCTGTGTTTATGTTACAGAACTAAGAGGAGCCTCATCCAGGTGAAATTGAAACCTGTGGCGGTCCTGCAATGGCTCAATGTACCCCTTTGGTAGATATAATAGCCCCTTGGAGATGCATGAGCGTACTTCGAGGATTGTGTGGGTCCTTTCAGGTCTGCGAGGATTCTTTGAAGGATATGATAATTTTTTAGGAGGAAGTTGGCCCCTTTAAGAATACCAGGGGTCTGCATGCTCTGGGATGAAATTCGTTCTGTTAACGGTCAGTATTAATTAAGTTATTAAGCTCTGAAATGTTGGAGGTCCTTTTTGAGGTCTATTCGGTCCTGGTAGTCTTTCAGGTCTTTTAAGTCTGCAATTGTTATTCTGAAGTCTGAAAGGAACAATCGATCCCTGTGGAGGGACTATTGGGTCTTTTATTTGGGTCTTTTAATCCCGAGAAGGATCCTTTTCAGCCCATGCTTCAAAGCTGGTTTGACTTCACTCAGCAAAAGCTCCTGGCCAGGAGTAGAGCTCTGAAGAGCTCGTTGGGCAAGGCCAGCCATGCTACCTCGAACCAATTCAATGTGCATTGTAGTTGCCGACCGGTGGGGCACTGCTAAAATCTGCAATTATTGTTACCGATGCAGAAGTTTGAGGGCCTGCAAAGAGAGCGAGACGTTCATCTAAGTCGTCGTGACGATGTCCTCAGTTTTCGGAACAATTTGATCTGATATTCCTCTTGACAAAGAAAACCACAAATCCATACGTATCCAGACACTGAGCGAGAAAAATAACACCGCCAACTTCGGAATGCCTTGTCGACTGCAGGACGCAATTTTTATATATAAATGAATGAATATGAGAGAGAGAGAGAGAGAGAGAGAGAGAGAGAGAGAGAGAGAGAGAGAGAGAGAGAGAGAGAGAGAGAGAGAGAGAGAGAGAGAGAGAGAGAGAGAGAGAGAGAGAGAGAGAGAGAGAGAGAGAGAGAGAGAGAGAGAGAGAGAGAGAGAGAGAGAGAGAGAGAGAGAGAGAGAGAGAGAGAGAGAGAGAGAGAGAGGGAAAGAGAGACCCAGGCAATGGAGGCTATATAAGCGGGATGCATTGCCGAGGTCTGTCAGGCAGAGACGGGCGGTGATAACACCCCCTCACAGAGGCACCGCTCGCTCCCGCCAGCGATGCCTCCGCCGCGCAATCTGTGTTTTCGAGCGGGAGCGAGCGCCGTGGCTCCGCCAGAAATTGGCGGGTCTGTTACACTCGATCACTGTACACACACCGGACCTTCGACGCCTTCGAAATTATTTCGATATCTCGACATTCTGATAACGTACGGCAAGCCATGTCAAATGATACCCACATAATGCAAATTGAAGCCATAGCGACGAATCGCGAAGACTGAATAATTAAATCTAACCTTTGACCTTGAGGCTTGACCTGACATGTCCCGGGTTGAAATGTTACTCGAGGGATGTCCACGGGCCATCTCTTGGCACCAAACATGGGTAGCTTTGTGAGAAGACGAAAAAGTGCGGGACGACCGAAGAAATGAACTCAACCTTTCACTTTGCAAATTAATGTGATTTCTGAACTTTTTGCGAGAATACCTCACGGCACGTCGAATGACACCCACGTGATGGAAATTGAAGACATGGCTACGAGGCGCGAGGACTTCGAGCAATTTATGCTAACCTTCGATCTTGTGGTTTGACATTGACATGTCCCGGTTTGAAATGTTACACGAGGTTCACCACGGGCTATTGCTTGATACCAGATATGGGTAGATTAGGTCTAAGAAAAATGCGAGGCGAGTGAAGAAATCGGTTTGATTTTTGACGTTCGAAATTAGTTCCATTTAGTAACATTATGATACGGCGCAAGCCACGTCGAATGACACCCACTTGGTGCAAATTGAACCATGCGGACGAGTCGCGAGGACTTCGAAAAAATTCAAACTAGCCTTTGACATTGAGGTTTGACCTTGACATATCCCGGTTTCAAAATGTTTTTTTTTTAGGGTTGACCATGGGCTATCGCTTGATAGTGGATCTGGGTAGTCTTGAACTAAAACCAAAAAATGCGAGGCGACCGAAGAAATCAGCTTGAATTTCGACCCCTCGAGATCATTCCGAATTATCAACTTTCTGACACCGCGCAACGAACGACGTCGAATGACATCCATTTTCTGCAAATTGAAGCCGTAGCGACGAAACGCGATGTCATCGAAGAACTAAATCAAACCTTTGACCTTGACATGTCCCGGTTTGAAGTGTAACTCGTGTGTTCACCACTGGCTATCGCTTGATACCAGATTTTGACAGGTTTGAGCGAAAACTGGAGAAAAAAAAAAGTTGAGGCGACCGAAGGATCAGATTGGCCTTCGGTATCTGAAAAATAATTCGATAGTTTAGCTTTCTGATACCGCATAACAAGCCACGTCGAACGACGCCCAGTTCATGGAAATTGAAGCGATAGCAACCGAACCGCGCGTTCGGTCGATATCGCTTCAATATCGCCATCTAATAGATGAATCTAACCTTTGACCTTGAAGTTTGACCTTGACATGTACCGGTTTGAAATGTTACACGATGGTTCACCACAGGCTATCACTTGATAGCAGATTGGGGCAGGTTTGGGTGAAAACGTTAAAAAAATGGAAGGCGACGGGAGAAACCGGTTTGCGTTGGACCTTCATCATTAAAGCGGTTATGTGAGACCTATGTAGTCGCTTCCAACATGTTCAGTACAAGCAGAATCATTTGTGGTAATTGATTCCACCGATCATAAACCCGTCGCTGAATGCCGATGCCAATACAAATACGCCTCTGGCAAACTCGTCGCTGAATACGAATACGAATACCACGTTAACTTGACGTATGTGAATTACCATTGGGAGATTTTGTGACGACAGATAGCCTATGAAGTCCGTTGATTGGCTAGATCGGCTTGTAGTATTTTTGGTGATTCTCTTGCCTAGATAATTCACTTTATAAGTGAATAAGCATAATTTTCCAGCGATCGTACTCAGATAGCTGAGGCTCGGGGGACACCAAAGAAATTGAGGGGGACAAATCGCCACTTTAGAAATTGGAAGGGGCATGCCCCCAGCCCCCGCCCCCAGTGGTTACACCCATGATTGGATTGATATGGGCTACATTCTCTTGCTGCATTTCCGTTTCCAAGTTTTGCCCCTTTTGTTGGGGTTCAAAATCAACCACTCGGATGGGACAAAGCCCCGATGCAATGAGGTCTAAGCGATGCGGCATGCGACTGAGATATGCCTAATGGCACGAGACTCAAGCACGACCCATCGCGGCACGGTGGTCGAGTGGTCGCAAAACCATCAATTTTATATTGCATGGTGCTGACTTGCGCAGTCCTACTATGCCAATCCCACTTCCTCTCTGCCTGCCGTCTGTTTAGTGATGCGACGACACTGGCTGTCACGCCCAAAACCGCCCAAAACCGCCCAAAACCGCCCAAAACCGCCCAAAACCGCAGCACGCGGACCGCAACCGCTCCTAATTCCTGGCCATGCACTCCTCCCAAGTCACAACATCTACCACATTACTTTTCCTTCTAGCTCAGTAATTTCGACGAGCGCGAAACAGCCACCATCGGCTTGTGGATGTGCTCGTGCGTTGGGTTTTGGACGTGCTGGAACGTTGTCTTGTGGTTTTGCTGGAGCGTGTTCTTGTGGACGTGCTGGAGCGTCGGCTTATGGACGCGGTGGAGGTATCAATCGGCTTTTGGACGTGCTGGAGCGTTGTCTTGTGGACGTGCTGGAACGTGCACAACAATTAGACGCAGCAATGGCTCTTTGGAGGCACCACTGATCTGGAATCTGACATTGCTTTCGATCACCATTGACACACGTCTAGGGCTTCACACTGATCACATTTGCCAGGTACCTGTTCGGAAGGCCTGTTCGCGACGCAAATGTGACTGTCATCAAAACTGGTTCCCGGCCCCAACGCATCTTGAAGTCAGCACAGGTCAGTGCGAAAGGTCACGGCGAACAATGCAGGTCAGTATCGAAAATCAGCAAAAATCGCGATCAAAGATGAGCGTCGTGAAGTCAGTGCCAGAAACTAACATCAACAACATTAAAATTAACAACGACCCAGCTACGATCATTGTTGGAGGTTAGCGCAAGTCAGGGGTCCTGCCGAAGGGAAAAGCTCCGAAATGACTGTGTGACCTGCCCCCAATTTAGGAAATAGTTTCTAGAATCAAATCCTAATTACCGGAATCCCAGATCCACTCTCGTCTAGAACTAAGGGTGCAATCTATCGAAGCCAGCACCAGATTCCACGACCTTTGTCGAAAGAAGGAGAACAAACGACTGTAGATGACCTGCCTTCCCGAGTTATTTGGTTGGTATAAATCGTGGAGGATCAAAAAACTCACAAACGTCTTATTCCTGCATTACTCAGGACGTAAAACATGGCGGTGTCTACCGCTCACAATGTCTTCAGATTCTGCTTCAAGCGATAATAAGGTGGCACGTATGACATTCTTGGAGCGACGTATCATGATTCAATACAGGCTCGACAAACTCCACAACCGTAGGTAACTATTAACTTGTGTAATCATATATGATATTTTACGTACAATGTACAATTCTAGCTCTATCCAAGGATCTTCTAGGACTCTGGGTCTGAACGGTAGCATTGAAAGATCACCGATAATCATCTGGGTACGATTTAGACAGTGTCGAATCCTCTTCCGAAATCCAAGATGCCAGCTTTTCATCCTTGGTAACGTACATTTGAACGAATAACGTGATAATTGAAGATCCTTTGATAAGGATGCGTGCTAGGCTTCACGACCCACTTTCAGGGTCCAGAAGCATGCGAGGCGACTGTCCCGGGCCGATTCCATCACGCACGGCTCTGCACAGTGGCCGAGGCGACTGTCCCGGGCCGATTCCATCACGCACGGCTCTGCACAGGGACACCGCCCCCAGCGTGTGGTACCATCGACCGCTGATCAGTGCGTGTGCATCGGTCACACGACCCCCCTGCGGCACGAACGTGCGCCTGCGGGGTGCATGGTCCACCTGTGTATGTGACCTCTGTGTTTCTCAGACGAACGAGACTGGCTGTGCCCTGCTGGATCTTCTCATCGATCGCCTGTCGGATCGATGGTCCTCCGAGGTAAGCTCAGAGATTCTCAAAGGCTCTCAGAGGTTTTCAGTGGTTCTCAGAGGTTCTGTGCATCGTTAGCTATGCGATATAATTTGATATGCCACCACCGCTGCATCAAATCACCATCATCGGTTGCTATCAGTAGCGTAGAATGAACTCTGTCGCTGTCTTGGTGCCACAGAGTCCATTCATTCCATATTGGTTTGTGCTTTCATGATGACATCTGCCTGTTACCGAAGCTTCTGCCTTTCACCTTCATACATTGCCCAACATGCATTGCTTCTTAGTATCACGATATTAATTTTGTATGCGTAATTAGTAGAGTGGATATTTTGAACACGGAAAGCACTGATTCATAGTGGAATAGACAACGTGGAATTCGCTTTGTATGAGTATTGTGGATATTTTAGCACGTAGAACTACCATCAACAACCAATGTGCGAACAATCTTATCGAATGAATATAGTTGGTGCCGACTACACTATATCGCAATAAGGCGAAGACATCAATTGACGTACGGTTTAAATAAGCACGGAGGATCGTAGGGCGGGACATTCTGAATATGCATTTCCCTTGCCGTACATTTTGAAAACGTGGTACGCTCTTGTCAATGCAGTCAGGGCTGTTTCCTCTGCCTTGAAGCGGAAGGCACACGTCAACTGATCACTCGCTTTGAGACCAACAACAAAAACCGCATTGTTAGATGTTAGATGTTAGATGTGAAGGAAGTAGGGTGGTTTCGATGCGTGTCAGGTGCCCCATCCTCCACCTCGCATTGGTCCGTGTAAAATATAGCCTTCACTTGGAGCCAGGATGTTGATCTCTGAAAATTATTGGAGAGTGGGGGACATACATGGAGACAACGAGCAGGTTCAGTTTGATTTGTGGGACCCATCCCGTGGGGTCCCATGCTAAAGGTGGAAAATATTGGGGGGGAAGCCAACATTGGGGGCGGGGGGCGTCTCAGAGTATAAAAATCAACACCTATGTTTACAGCTCATCGTGAACGTCTTTGTGGTGGACCCAGCGACCGATACGACGCGTTCGAAGCAGGCCACTGTGGCCAGGGAGTCTGACGAAATATCCAGCCGTCTGGAGAAGACCAGCTCGTATTTCAAGCCAAAGTTGCCGATATTCGGCCGGGTAAGCGATGCGACCGCTGCTGATGGTATAAGCTACGGTCATGGCGCCATGACGTGGCATGTGGCGCCGGGTGGCGTGATGTGGCATGTGGCGCGGGGTAGCGTGATATGGCATGTGGCGCGGGGTAGCGTGATGTGGCATGTGGCGCGGGGTGGCGTGATGTGGCATGTGGCGCCGGGTGGCGTGATGTGGCATGTGGCATATGGCGCCATGACGTGGCATGTGGCGCGGGGTGGCGTGATATGGCATGTGGCGCGGGTGGCGTGATGTGGCATGTGGCGCGGGGTGGCGTGATATGGCATGTGGCGCGGGTGGCGTGATGTGGCATGTGGCGCGGGGTAGCGTGATATGGCATGTGGCGCGGGGTAGCGTGATGTGGCATGTGGCGCGGGGTGGCGTGATATGGCATGTGGCGCGGGGTAGCGTGATATGGCATGGGTGGCGCGGGTGGCGTGATGTGGCATGTGGCGCGGGGTAGCGTGATATGGCATGTGGCGCGGGGTGGCGTGATATGGCATGTGGCGCGGGGTGGCGTGATATGGCATGTGGCGCCGGGTGGCGTGATATGGCATATGGCGCGCATGACGTGGCATGTGGCGCGGGGTGGCGTGATATGGCATGTGGCGCGGGGTGGCGTGATATGGCATATGGCGCCGGGTGGCGTGATATGGCATATGGCGCCATGACGTGGCATGTGGCGCGGGGTGGCGTGATATGGCATGTGGCGCGGGTGGCGTGATGTGGCATGTGGCGCGGGGTGGCGTGATATGGCATGTGGCGCGGGTGGCGTGATGTGGCATGTGGCGCGGGGTAGCGTGATATGGCATGTGGCGCGGGTGGCGTGATATGGCATGTGGCGCGGGTGTGGCGTGATATGGCATGTGGCGCGGGGTAGCGTGATATGGCATGGTGGCGCGGGTGGCGTGATGTGGCATGTGGCGCGGGGTAGCGTGATATGGCATGGTGTGCGGGTGGCGGGGTGTGGCGGGGGTGATATGGCATGTGGCGCGGTGTGGCGTGATATGGCATGTGGCGCGGGGTAGCGTGATGTGGCATGTGGCGCGGGTGATTGCATGGCTATGGCTGTGCGGTGTGGCGTGATGTGGCATGGTGTGCGGTGGCGTGATGTAGTATATGGCATGTGGCGCGGGTGGCGTGATGTGGCATGTGGCGCGGGGTAGCGTGATATGGCATGGTGTGCGGGGTGGCGTGATGTGGCATGGTGTGCGGTGTGGCGTGATATGGCATGATGTGCGGTGTGGCGTGATGTGGCATGGTGTGCGGGGTGGCGTGATATGGCATGGTGTGCGGTGTGGCGTGATATGGCATGTGGCGCTGGGTGGCGTGATATGGCATATGGCGCCGGGTGGCCTGATATGGCATGTGGCGCGGGTGGCGTGATGTGGCATGGTGTGCGGTGTGGCGTGATGTGGCATGTGGCGCGGGGTGGCGTGATATGGCATGTGGCGCCGGGTGGCGTGATATGGCATAGTGTGGCGCCGTGACGTGGCATGTGGCGCGGGGTGGCGTGATATGGCATGTGGCGCGGGTGGCGTGATGTGGCATGTGGCGCGGGGTGGCGTGATATGGCATGTGGCGCGGGTGGCGTGATATGGCATGTGGCGCGGGGTGGCGTGATATGGCATGTGGCGCGGGGTAGCGTGATATGGCATGTGGCGCGGGTGGCGTGATGTGGCATGTGGCGCGGGGTGGCGTGATATGGCATGTGGCGCGGGGTGGCGTGATATGGCATGTGGCGCGGGGTAGCGTGATATGGCATGTGGCGCGGGTGGCGTGATGTGGCATGTGGCGCGGGGTAGCGTGATGTGGCATGTGGCGCGGGTGGCGTGATGTGGCATGTGGCGCGGGGTAGCGTGATATGGCATGATGTGCGGTGTGGCGTGATATGGCATGGTGTGCGGTGTGGCGTGATATGGCATGTGGCGCGGGTGGCGTGATGTGGCATGGTGTGCGGTGTGGCGTGATGTGGCATGGTGTGCGGTGTGGCGTGATATGGCATGTGGCGCGGGGTGGCGTGATGTAGCATGGTGTGCGGTGTGGCGTGATGTGGCATGGTGTGCGGTTGCCTTTTATGATGTTATGACCACTAATTTTACACTTTTAAGCTTCTATGGATTTTCCTTTTTGATGCAACTATCCACATTCTCATTAGGATCCTATCTATTCCTTTTAAGAAACTACTAACCGCGATCAATACTGAGGAAAAACACTCGTTAATGCAATTGTCTTTCCATTACTATAATTAACATCAATAGCATGTTTCGAACAGCAATGTGTAGTAAATTTACTCGATACATAAGCCGAAACCGCTGGGCATACTAAATTAAATAGTACACTAGCACACCATCATAGGCACACACGAAGATGAGATCCAACGCCTTCCAAGCGGTGAAAATGTTACTTGGGATATGTTTCCAGTGCCCCGGTCGAGACGTAGCCAGAAATGTTCCTGTTTGCGTCTGACGCGGGCCACCCGTCACAACTTACATTGCGCACCGTTGCACCCCGGAATAGGTCGGAGTGAAGTCAGTGCATATGTGCTGGCTGGCTGGCACTACCGTACAACCCGGCGAGGAAGCTGGCTCACCACCCCGACACCGGACAGGCCACCCCGTCCCCGACGCTTGGCGATGCACCACGCCAGCCGCCATTCGTTGCCTGCAGACGTGTTTGCAACAGCGCGCGTTGCGGCCACATTCCCACTTCCACGGGGCGCGACTGACCTCTACTGACCAGCTGGACAGCGGGGACGCTGATGTCGAAACGGGATTTCCGTAAACGAACCAATGTGTGTATATTGATTAGCTGACGGCCAGACAGGCGGCTGATGGCCCCAGCTTGAGAGACTGCACCGGCTCTGTTTACACGACCCGGCCATTCGGTGTCTGCATGGCCGCCCTCAAGAACCAGACCGGTTTATGTTAGTGGCTGCAAAGAAGACCATGACTAATATCTTGAGCCAGCCCGACATGTCAGCTTGTTTCTTTTATTAAGAAATGCACTTTGGCCTCTTGGGGTCATTTCGTGACGTTAATTAAGGAAAAATGAGTGTTATGAGTGCGTCAGTGTATAACTCTTTGAACAGGTTTGTTTTTCGCAGGAATATAAAAAAAATATGTTAACGTGAGTTGGGTGGCCATCCTCCAAGAGTGAGGGTAAAGAACATCGAGAGGAGTTCTTTACAGAGTCAGGGTAAACAAATACGTGGTGTGTGTGGCAGTAATCGGTTAGTGTTTTTCGAGGGTCGTGGTATTTGTGATGATGAAGGAGAAGTTGTGTAACGGTAAGATGGGTGTTGCATGATGGGCCTGAGGCCCAGGTGAAGCTGAATATATAAATTGAGGAGTGAGGAAAGTATGACCTATGCGGAGCCGCGAGTTAACTTTTTCTTCGTGATGGTCTATTTCTTGCCGTAATTGCTTGTACAATTCTCGGACTCCACCAAGGGACTTGTGTTCGTTTTGTGTAAGGTATTGTTGGCGGAATTGCCGAAGATGTCGCTTTTAAAAGTATATTTTCAATCAAGTGGATGTTTGGACGAGGAAGTGTCTGGGTTGTATCGTTTGTATGAAAGTTCCTGAAATTTGATCCAGTCTGCCTTCGAAATTATCCTGTGAGGGATAAAATTTGGCGTGACATCGGCACGTGTTAAAAAGTGGGCATTAATTTATTGGGATAGTAATTGCTAGCACGAATGTCTGGTCCAATCAAAACTATTTGCCACCGATGGAGAGCAGATTAATCAATCTATTGCAGTTGATGTGTTGCGTCCTAGGTGAAAAAAAAACTTTGCTCACCAAGGTTAAGTAATATTCAATTGTGTCGGTCTAAAATTTGTTCAATAATGCGTCCGCAAAGATCTGCATGTGTGCGTGTTGTATCCCAAGCTGGACTATGTGCGTTAAAATGTCCGAGTAAAATGAGAGGACTCTCTTTAACGTGTTTTACGTTTTCTAATGTGTCAAAATGTTTGTGTTCTCTGTGCGTGGTGGAATATAAATCGAACAAACGTCTATATTCTTACAATGGAATCTCAAGGTGATGTTAGTGTAATTTGTGGGTGGAAAATCATTATTTATGTAAAGAGCTGTATCGCCCCTGCAATGTGGTACACGGACTTCGTCATGGCGATACAGGGAATAATTGAAAAGACTGAAATTGTATGCATCGGTGTGTAAGCATGTTTCCTGAATTGTAAGAAGAAGAAGAGTAAGAATACTAAAGAATGCCTTCATTTTTGCCCATGTTGATAATGAGCTACAACAATTTCACTGGAGAAAAACAGACATTGCAGAAAAAAATGTTTGTGGGCACCTTCCGGTGCATGCCTCAGTCACGTGTGGAGACCAGGACGGCACGTGGAGGTCAGAAGGGCACGTGGAGGTCAGGAGGGCACGTAGTCTGTGTCCGTACGGCTCCTGGGAGCCGCCCGAGCCGTCCGGGCATACACACATATGTACATGTGTAGGATGTATACACACATTCTGGAGGATATAGATAGATGGTATGATAATAGGATATATACATGTATGCACACGCATGCATATACAGGCATACCTATCAGTTGGCAAAGCAGCTTAACGCTCTGATCTCGCCCCGCATCCCTAATGAGTATACACTGTGCTTCTCTGAAGACTTTGCAGATATTCTGAAGGCAATTAATCCCATGGGTGTGCTAGCCTCACCAGATGTCGGTTTATTTACAAACGTACCAGTGCACCAGTCCATTAGCATAGTCATTGACTATGTGTACCAAAATCATGACCTCAAGCCACCGCGACTGCTCCCCCTCCCCCTAACAAAATATTGCTGGTCATGTTTGGCGCGTGCACTGAAGAGGCTCTGTGCAGATGTCCCGATGGTAAGCTATTCCGGCAAATCGACGGCATCGCGATGGGCTCGCCTCTAGGGGTGCTGTTTACGCAGGCCTGCAAGTGTCACGTGGGGGATGGGTCCTGGCGCAGGCTGATGTTAAACCGTACATGTATGACCGCTTCATCGACAACATTGTTCTGGATGTGAACAGCACTGACGAGCTAAACGCACTGCAAATGATGCTGGAGGCGGAGTCAGGCCTTGGGCCAAGGTTAGTTGGCTTCACGTACACACCGGTCAGAAACGAAACGCCGCCACCGTCAATAAGGAGGTCAAGGAATGGAAGCCTGTTGCTGACATTAAGCTCAGTAGTGAAACTAACTAACCTAGGTCGATGCACAGGGTGTTTCAATATGCATGGAACCCATGTTACTGCTAATAACTTTGTCAATATTAATGTTCTTGTTCTACGTTTTCAGATTTGAAGAGAGGAGACAATAACAACTAATAATTATCAATCAAAATGCCTTGGCCAAAGGAGGAATAGAATATCTTGCGTCACTACTTATTTAGAGACAAAATCGGAAATCATTCCAAACGGTGCAGGCAAGATTTCGCAGGAAGTTCAACTTCAACAATTTTCTCCAGAAAAAAAACAAAAATATCGTTGGGTAAAAAATTTAAGGCCACTGGATCAGTAGACAACCTCAACGAGAAGGCAGGAACATCCAGTTCTGGCAGGAAGCTGACTGAAAGATCTCCGGACAATGTGGATGCAGTGAGCTTCTGTCGCAAGGAAACCGAAAAAGTCCATCTGAAGACGTAGCCAAGAGCTGGGTCTTTCACGTGCATCAGTGCAAAGAATCCTGATCAAGGATCTTCATCTGTACCCATACAAAATCCAGATCAAGCATAAACTCACACCAGCTAACATGGCAAAACGTGTTGTGATGTGCCGGTGGTTCGAGAACAAGATCGAAGGGGACCCTGACTTTCTTGATGATCTTTGGCTCAGCGACGAAACACCCTTCTTGCTCAGTGGGCATGTCAATAGCAAGAACAGTGTGTCCTGGGGCACACAAGTCCCGGAGGAGGTGCTTCACAGGCCATTGCATGTTGTGAAATGTACGGCCTGGGTGGCCATATCAAAACATGGCATTATCGGACCGTTTTGGTTTGAAGACACAAACAAGGAGACAATCACTGTCACAAAGGAGCGTTACATTGTGGTGCGCAACAAGTTCTACAGGGGACTTGGGACACGTCGTGGCGTGAGTCGAGATGTGCAATGGTTCCAACAAGATGGGGCAACTCCACATACAGCCAACGTCACGATGGAGTGGCTGGACCAGCGATTCCCTGGTCGGCCGATCAGCAGGCGCCGCGAACCCGAGTGGTCTGCGCATTCACGTGATCTGACCCCCCAGATTTTTGCCTCTGGGGGTTCTTGAAGGACCACATATTTGAGAATCGTCCTCAATCCATTGCTGAACTGAAAGTGGTCATCACTCAGAAGATTCGTGTCATCAGGAAGGAAGAGTGTGTCAAGGTGATTGACAACTTCGCTCGTCGGCTTCAAGTGTGTCTGAGGCGCGATGGCGGTCATTTGGAGCATGTACTCTAATAAATATATCCTTTGAGCTAGGGACCTCAAATCTTCAGTTATTAATTGTTATCATATCAGCTTGCCGGAAATATAATGTGTTGGAGTTTCTTGTCTCAGTAATGAATTATTACCATGTTAATGGGTTCCATCTATTTTGAGACACCCTGTATGAACGGCGCCAGAGACTGCACCGATCGTTATAAACACAGCGTAATTAGGTCATACGTCCGACGAGCTGTATCCCACTGCTCTACTTGGCCGCGCGTGGATCTCGAGTTGTGAAGCGCGCGTCAGATGTTAGTTAATGACGGGTACAGCAACACTGTTTTCGACACAACCACGCGAAACTTGCTTAGCAAGCTTTACATTGTATTGGCCAGGACACAGGTGACACTGCAAACGACATCACTTCCTCCATAAAAGAACATCATCACACCCTCCTAGAACAAAGACAACGGACCATCCATGACATCGTCATGAAGAACAATATGTCCGTCAAACCAGGCCACAAAATTCGTCTCTTCGTCTACTATAAACACCGAAAACTTCATCTCTCCTCGTACGCAACGACAGTGTCAAGCCCACAACACTGGAACAGACCGATGCAGTGTACCGTCTTAGATGTACTACCGGCGACTGGGCAACCTGCAACGTCTGCTACGACTCTAAGCCGCCGCCACACCATGCTTCTCCAGGACGGTGGCCTCAAGAACCGGCTCTGAGAACACCGCAGAGTACCAGAGCCATGCCGACAGATGACACTTCCATCATCACTTACACTGTCATGACATACGGCGTCTGGCGACGGCTTAGACGATCGACATCAGAGACACCACACCCATCATCAACGTGCAAAACAAGACATACACACACACACCTGGCTCCGTACGATAAAGCTTTAGCCGCGTAACAATGTACATGTGTATATATATTATATATACAGGTATCGTGAATTTTTGTATGTGGTATCCATTGTCACTCTTACTTCGTGTGGCATGTCCCTCAGTATGCCGTCACTCACGGTTTGGGTGTTGTCCCTCAGTATACAGTCACTCACGGTTTGGGTGTTGTCCCTCAGTATACAGTCACTCACGGTTTGGGTGTTGTCCCTCAGTATACAGTCACTCACGGTTTGGGTGTTGTCCCTCAGTATGCCGTCACTCACGGTTTGGGTGTTGTCCCTCAGTATACAGTCACTCACGGTTTGGGTGTTGTCCCTCAGTATGCCGTCACTCACGGTTTGGGTGTTGTCCCTCAGTATACAGTCACTCACGGTTTGGGTGTTGTCCCTCAGTATACAGTCACTCACGGTTTGGGTGTTGTGCCTCAGTATGCCGTCACTCACGGTTTGGGTGTTGTCCCTCAGTATACAGTCACTCACGGTTTGGGTGTTGTCCCTCAGTATGCCGTCACCCACGGTTTGAGTGTTGTCCCTCAGTATGCCGTCACTCACGGTTTGAGTGTTGTCCCTCAGTATGCCGTCACTCACGGTTTGGGTGTTGTCCCTCAGTATACAGTCACTCACGGTTTGGGTGTTGTCCCTCAGTATACAGTCACTCACGGTTTGGGTGTTGTCCCTCAGTATGCCGTCACTCACGGTTTGGGTGTTGTCCCTCAGTATACAGTCACTCACGGTTTGGGTGCTGTTCCTCAGTATTCCGACACTGACTGTTTGAGTGTTGTCCCTCAGTATGCTGACACTGACTGTTTGAGTATTGTCCCTCAGTATGCTGACACTGACTGTTTGAGTGTTGCCTCTCAGTATGCTGACGCTGACCGTCCGTGTGCTGTCCCCGGGACAGTCCCGCTGACCATCGGCTTCCTGTCCCCAGTACATTGTCACCGACGAGTTCGACCGGCCAGCCGTGAACGAGACAGTGGAGGTCTGCACCGACGTCGACCACGACTCACTCACCGAGTGAGTACTGAGAGGGCCGACAAATGCTGCCTGCGGCAGGGGCGTTGGAGCGTTTTCGTCACGTGTTGGGACGGGAAGTCCAGGAGACAACGGCCGATGGAGAATGTTCGCTTGGCGAATGTTTCCTCAGTAGAGAAGGTAAAGGACAGCATGTGATGACGTGTTGACTTTTACTTGCAGTGAATTTTCGTCACGTGTTGAGATGGGGAGTCCAGGAGACAACGGCCGATGGAGAATGTTCGCTTGGCGAATGATTCCTCAGTAGAGAAGGAGTTTACGACCACAGCCCTGCATATTTGTATGAGGTAGCTCCTGGATTGTGCACGCCATCGTTTTGAAATTTGGCGTACCTTCGGGCAATTAACGGGTGCACATTGTCTCAAAACAATGAGTTCTAGACTCTTCAGATGGGCTTGAAATGCCTAGTGTGTGATAGGAAATGCGTGGCAAATATGCATTGCCCGTAGTAGCTATTTTAAGCGCAATTTTATTTGTCATGCATATCCCAGTGAAATGTAAGACACCTGCACTTTTGCTCAACTGTTAAAAATCGTTGCAAATCCACGACAACATCGGCATCATTATATTTGGCTTCATTTTCATTTCAGTTCCGAGGTATTTATGGAGCCCTCGTCGTTTAGCAAATTTCGTCTCTGGAAAGCACCGATTAAGCCTACAAATTAACACAGATGGATAAGGCGCTATCACATCCAATGTTCGCTCGGGTGTGTCCTAAAATATAATTTGGGTTTGGGTGTCGTGGGAATTTAAGATTTGAAACGTGCAGTAAATATGCAAAATTGGCGTATTAAGAATTAAAAACAAGATTTCAGGGTAAATTTTGACCTGCTAACCAAGATCTATGGTGTCTTAGAATGAACAGCAGAACGGAAAAAGAAATAGTGCCCTTTCCATATTCTTGGATGTTTTCGGTTTGATTGCTATTTTCAGTGTAGCAGCATACAAGATGCGATCATTGAAGATCATCAATTACGTGGCGGGAGCGGAAGATTATCTTCAGCTAGGTAACATTATTCACAGAGATCCGGGATTTTTGTTGTTGTTGTCACCGTTGTCATTTCCATACACCCATCACCATTTAGTGTGGCCCCTATGCGACCGAGAATACTGGCCGATCCAATCAGACCAATCGAACCAATCAGAATGCCATGGATGATGATCTTGCTGATTATGTGTACGACTCGATTTTAATACGATGCCGTCACTTCAGGTTCGCCGCATACCAGTCCATGCTATCGCCACCCATGAGAGACTCGGTGAGCAAAGACACTGCAGGATTGTTGTGGACGTCAGAGGAGTGGGAGGTTATCAAATGCACCACACTGCGAAATGCACATCTCTCCGATCAGCTCCGATCACCTCCGATATTTATCGCGCAATCGCGCGCAGACGAAAGTTCTCGGCGCTCGGAAACAATGACAGCCTAGCCTGGCACTAAATAATGGCGTAGCATAACCGCCTTGAAGAAATGTCTTCCCTGTTGGTCTGGCACATGGAGCCACGCTTCAAAGGCATCGGTGGTCCCCGGTAGGTTAACGTGATGGATTAGCTTCGAGATATATTTCTGTTTGTTGTTCCTACTGTTCATACCTTACCTAACTAGGCACCCTATGGACCCAACCAACTCACCGCATCTGTCGTCCGCTCTCCAAACTTCGAATCCGACCTCTTAGTTAAGAACAGGCAGCCAACTAACGCACTTCATTTATATACCAGATGTCTATAGTATGTCGCTGTCTCGGAATATACCAGAACATGCATTATGCCACACCACCTGTGCGTCATCTGATCGGCTGACGTCACCACCAGATACCGCTCCTGGTCAGGTCGCAGCTCTTCAAGGTGCCGCTGCTGTGGCGAACCGACCTGAAACCTCCTCGAAGATCCGCCAGCTCGGAATGCCGCGAATTCACCAGCGACGGACTTGGACAGGTCAACTTCGAGCTTCCGTCTCTGAAGACCAACGCTACCCGCGTCAGGCTCATGGTGGGTTCTCCAGCTCGCGGTGGGTTCTCCAGCTCGCGGTGAGTTCTCCAGCTCGCGGTGAGTTCTCCAGCTCGCGGTGGGTTGTCCAGCTCGCGGTGAGTACTCTAGCTCGCGGTGGGTTCTCCAGCTCGCGGTGGGTTCTCCAGCTCGCGGTTAGTTCTCCAGCTCGCGGTAAGTTCTTCAGCTCGCGGTGAGTTCTTCAGCTCGCGGTGGGTTCTCCAGCTCGCGGTGAGTTCTCCAGCTCGCGGCGAGTTCTCCAGCTCGCGGTGAGTTATCCAGCTCGCGGTGGGTTCTCCAGCTCGCGGTAAGTTCTCCATCTCGCGGTGAGTTCTCCAGCTCGCGGTGGGTTCTCCAGCTCGCGGTGGGTTTTCCAGCTCGCGGTGGGTTCTCTATCTCGCGGGGGTTCTCCAGCTCGCGGTGAGTTCTCCAGCTCGCGGTGAGTTCTTCAGCTCGCGGTGGGTTCTCCAGCTCACGGCGGGTTCTCCAACACAGGGTAAGTTCTCCAGCTCACAGTGAGTTCTAAAGCTCACGGTGAGTGCTCTAGCCCACGGCGAGTTCCTGTGCTTGCGGTGAGTTTCCCCGGTGAGTATTTTCAACCTCAGGTTCTTGATCTCGCAGTGGGTTCCCACGCAATTGGGAATTCTCGTATTCATGATGATCCTTAAAGGCATCGTTAGAGGTGTTTATCCTGTGATCCTGATAAACGGGGGGATGAATGAAGGCAAGAGCAAACTGCATTGAAATACCTTAAGTTAATTTTTTTGTTATAATCATGCCAATCAGTCAGATTCAATCAGAAAACTTTTTAGATACAGTGATTGCTTCTTTAAGAAATGTTGGGTCAGGAATTGATGGAATAAATTCTAGGATATTTAAGCAATCATACAGATCCATATTACCACACCTAACCCATGTTATCAACTTATGCCTGAGTAATGGGATCTTCCCAAAGCCATTGAAAATTGCAGTTGTAAAGCCCATCTACAAAAAAGGTGACCCAGCAACATTTAGTAACTACAGACCAATTAGTATTCTTCCATATATGTCGAAGATATTAGAAAAGATAATCTACAACCAACTTTTGGAACATTTCACCTTACACAATTTACTTTCTGATAAGCAATTTGGTTTCAGAAAAGGAAGGTCCACATATATGCCTCTTCTCTTAATACAGAGCTTAATCACTAAAGGATTTGAAAACAACGAATATATTGTTGGAATTTACCTTGATTTGAGAAAGGCGTTTGATACTGTTGACAACGAAATATTATGTGCAGAAATGGAAAAATATGGTGTGAAGGGAAATGCAATCAAAATGATACAGTCATATTTATCAGAAAGAACGCAAGCCACCACAATAAATAACAGCACCTCTGCTTTTAGAAAAATTGAAATGGGTGTCCCACAAGGATCAATTTTAGGCCCCTTACTCTTTATAATATATATAAATGATTTTGTAAATTTGCATGTAGAATGTGAGACATTTATATACGCTGATGACACAGCCATTTTTTTTGCAAAGCACTGACTGTACAGAGCTTCATAACAAGATCACAAATTCCTTGCCAAAAATTTCACAATTGCTGCATTCAAACCTTTTGTCCTTAAATGAATCCAAAACTGTATACCAGCTATATAATAATCATAAAGCAGACATTGATATCAATATTGAATTTAATGGAATTGCTATTTTGCATCAAAATCCAGTAAAATATCTTGGTGTATACATAGATGAAAATTTGAAATTTGCATCCCGTATCAGCAGTGTCTGATACGGGATGCATAATAAGTGATGCCTATGATATATGCATAATAAGTGATGCCATAATAAGTGATGCCATAATAAGAAATAAGTGATTCCTATGATGCGACATAATAAGTTGCAACATAGGAATGATCTCAAAATTAAAATATCTTCTAGGGAAAAATCACCTCCTAAAATTGTATAATGCATTAATTCTCCCTTATATCAACTATTGCTGTTTTCTCTGGGGTGCAAACTATGCTAATCAGACACACAAATTATCTTTACTTCAGAAAAGAATGATGCGTATTATTGAAGGTGTATTTCCCTCAAAGTGCAAATCCTATCTTTAAGAAGCATAAAATTTTAAAAGTTCAAGATATAGCAAAACTTAAAATGCTGCTTATTATGCAAAAATTCATTTATAATCAGCTACCTCTTCCCATAAGACCCCTTTTCACAGAATCGATTAATGCCCCTTATTCCACAAGATTACAAAACCACTTCCAACACAGCTATTCAAACAAAAATTATCGTCTATTCGCCATTGAATGTCTTGGACCCAAACTTTGGAATACTATCATAGCAAAACATTTTCGGCATACAGAGATACCAAATTCTAAGATTGTTCTAAAAAATTACATCAAGACATATTTCTCGAGCAGATATTAACTGACTTGAGCATTCACTACATATGTTTGATACCAAAGGAGTACACATGTGTATGTATGTGTGTTTGTATGTGTGCATGTCCTTGTGTGTATGTATGTGCAGGGGTGCTGGCATGTGTGTGTGCGTGAGAGTGTACGAGTGCGTACGCGTGTGCGTGTGCGTGTGGTTGTTGCGTGTGCGTGTGCGTGTGCTTGTTGCGTGTGCGTGTACGTGTGTGTGTGCGTGTGTATGCGTGTGCACGTGTGCGTCTGCGTGCGTTAAGCTATATATACAAGTTGAAAACACCCAACCATAGCTCCTCTCACACTCCACCCGGCAACAAGCCTATGCTTAGCTGGATGGAGTTATGGGAGGAGCCAAAGTAAAAAAAAATTTCAAATCAGGAGTGCTCATTACCATCTGTCCACAAACCAGCTACTAACATTATAGTTTAGACCTTAACTTCTTATTGGGATGGATCTAGGGCCAGTCATATGCCACCTTTGGGTATGACTACTTACAGCATTCTTTATTATTAGTTTTATTGCTCTAATACCGGGTGCTTTGTATGCTTATGTATTTGTTTTCCATCTCTTAGCTGGGAGTGCCGCGACTTTAATTTTTATTTTATGGTGTTACCGTAAGGTGCTGCAGTCGTTGGGTAAGAGGAGGGGGCGCTCCTGGTCACCTGATCTTGGGTGGCGGACCTTAAAAAAAAAAAAAAAAAAAAAAAAATTGCCGGGATGTATCTCTTTCGCTTGTAGTGAGCAGGAGGTGAATATGTCTGTTGATGGTATTACAAGCCATGCGCACGGTAGTGCTGCATAATTTTCAGTCTCACAGCGCACGGTACGTCTCCGACCCGACCTTCACCAGCTCACGGTGAGTTCGGAGTTGGCACCGCAGGTCACAAAGCGGCCCGACTCTCGATGAGTGGCTGAGTTTCCGGTGAGTTTGCGAATACCTGCACGTGCGAAGATGTCTAGTATGTGGTATCTTCAAGACGTCGATGTCTTCAATGTTAAGGTCGTTCTGAACCATGACGTAATAGCATCACAAATATGATCACAAGACCTGCTTTTGTGTTCATTAGTCCAGATTTCGAAAAAGCAACCGAACATTATGCAAAGCACGATGAATATATGCAAGATATGTCCAGCATTCTTATTTTCAATTCATTGTTTCGTTGGTTGATGTTAATTGCATTCTCGTTATACCGTATGTATGAGATCTTGCGAACTCCTCTGCTTCAGGTATGTGTATCACTGTCGCAGCAGATTTTGGATGGGAGTGGGAGTGGGTGGGGGAGAGCTTTCAGGTCGATATATTTCATGCAGAGCCATGGACGTATTGTTAAATTTCACATGTTTGGTCATATGTATATATATATATATATATATATATATATATATATATATATATATATATATATATATATGAATGAGGATGAATGATGAACACAAACAAATTATGTGGAGATGACTTTAATGTAAACGTTTCGACTTCAATAGGTCTTCATCAGTACAAAACATAGAGCACAACTGCAGACAATATCAAGCAGGTAACAAATCACATTTTCTGCCGTAAAAATCAAGTGCCAATTCGTGTTCGGCTCTTCGCAATAGATAATCTCGCTGCAGGTCCTGCCCAGGTAACAAAACCGCTCTTGAATTGATCGTGTCGCGTGTGCATATGTGTGCTGCCTCTAATGCTTTTCTTGTTCTTTTTGATATTCTTCTCTAAAGCTCTTACGTCATCCCATTTTGGTAGATTTTGTTACCTGGGCAGGACCTGCAGCGAGATTATCTATTGCGAAGAGCCGAACACGAATTGGCACTTGATTTTTACAATAGAAAATGTGATTTGTTACCTGCTTGATATTGTCTGCAGTTCTGCTCTATGTTTTGTACTGATGAAGACCTATTGAGGTCGAAACGTTTACATTACAGTCATCTCCACATAATTTGTTTGTTTTCATCATCCATCCTCATTCATACTTGTCTATGGATAACGCAAATATCCAAATATATATATATATATATATATATATATATATATATATATATATATATATATATATATATATATATATATATATATAACACACATACATGTATCTCTGTATGTACATATTATATGTACATGGTATCGAGAGACACCTGTGACGTGCGTCACTGCCTCTGGCGTCACCTCTGGCGTCACCCTCTGGCGTCACCTCTGGCGTCACCTCTGGCGTCACCTCTGGCGTCACCTCTGGCGTCACCTCTGGCGTCACCTCTGGCGTCACCTCTGGCGTCACCTCCGGTGCTCACCTCCGGTGCTCACCTCCGGTGCTCACCTCCGGTGCTCACCTCCGGTGCTCACCTCCGGTGCTCACCTCCGGTGCTCACCTCAGGTGCTCACCTCAGGTGCTCACCTCAGGTGCTCACCTCAGGTGCTCACCTCAGGTGCTCACCTCAGGTGCTCACCTCAGGTGCTCACCTCAGGTGCTCACCTCAGGTGCTCACCTCAGGTGCTCACCTCAGGTGCTCACCTCAGGTGCTCACCTCAGGTGCTCACCTCCACCTCCGGTGCTCACCTCCGGTGCTCACCTCCGGTGCTCACCTCCGGTGCTCACCTCAGGTGCTCACCTCAGGTGCTCACCTCAGGTGCTCACCTCAGGTGCTCACCTCAGGTGCTCACCTCAGGTGCTCACCTCAGGTGCTCACCTCCGGTGCTCACCTCCGGTGCTCACCTCCGGTGCTCACCTCCGGTGCTCACCTCCGGTGCTCACCTCCGGTGCTCACCTCAGGTGCTCACCTCAGGTGCTCACCTCAGGTGCTCACCTCCGGTGCTCACCTCCGGTGCTCACCTCCGGTGCTCACCTCCGGTGCTCACCACTGGCGTCACCACTGGCGTCACCTCCGGTGCTCATCTCTGACGTTACCTTTGACATCACCTCCGGCGCTCACTGCCAGCCTCCGACTCAGTCGGACGCTGTTCTGCCTGCTAACGTTAGGATGGACGGTGATGGGTCGGCTGGCAGCTATGGCTTACACGACCACGGGGAGGCATTGCGGCCACCGCAACGTTTTGGATCATGGAATCCTGGACGGAGTGATGCAATAGGCTGGGGCGTCTGTTGCACCCTGCATGTGCTGCCTGACGCCGCCCTTGGGTGTGACCGGTCCGGCCTGCCCTCAGGCGGGACTCGGCGGCCCGGTCGAGAAATGAACGCCCCGAATGAATGAACACAGTCTGGATGGAGATCCGAGCGTGTCACAACAGTAGGAATGTATGTGACTCCATTAGAGTTGCGGGGTTGTTGTACGGATGAGGGACTGGAATACTGGAACAATATGATGGTGAGAAATGTACATGTAAATGTATGGGAAGAAAGACGGATGAGCTCATGATAGATGCCGTAGTTTGAAATGCAAAGTGAATGAATTGTTAGGGTTGTAATTTATCGTGTGCTGAAATACAGTACATGTGTACTAAAAAGACAAAATAACTAGCTGGCTAACCAACTAACTACCTAACAAACAAACTAACCAACTAACTAGGTAGCCAACTAACTAACTAACTAACCAACTAAATAACTAGCTAACCAACTAACTAATTAACTAGCTAACCAACTAACTGCTATCTAGCGAGCCAGTTAAATAACTAACAAATCAACCAACTAACTAGGGAACAAACTAACCAGGGAACAAAGTAACTAGGGGAACACACTGACTGGGGAACAAACTGGCTAGTTAACCAACTAACTAACTAGCGAACAAACTACCTATCTAATGAACAAACTAACTAGCTAACTAATCAAATAACTAGGTAAACAACTAACTAGCCAACCAGCTACCTAGCTGACGAACAAACTAACTAACTAGCTAATGAACTAACCAGCTAACAAGCTAACTAACTAGCGAACAAAGTAACCCACTAACTAGTCAATTAACTAACTAGCGAACCAGTTAAATAACTAACAAACCAACTAATTATCTATGGAACTACCTAACTAGGGAACAAATTGACTAGCTATCCGACAAAATTAAGGAGCGAAGAAACTAACTAGTGAAGAAACTATCTAGCAAACAAAATAACTAGCGAACGAAATAACAAGCGAACAAAATAACTGGCGAAC